>JAHBCN010003929.1:0-69186 GCA_019359885.1 Listronotus oregonensis
TGTTAAGAAATGCAGCCTGCCTTACTTGGGCAAAAGCCGTGGATATGTCAAAAGCAATAGTATGAAATTCGCCAGCGAACTTAGAAGAATGTTCCAGGCTGAAACCAATGAAAGAAGGTCTGCTTTAAATCTTTGGTAACAAAATAAAATGCTTTTTCCAAATATAAAAAAAAATCGGAATTAATTTATTTCATTAAAATGCATACAAGTGAGCAAAATGGAGGATCTCTTAGAATGAATATTTATTTGATTTACTTAGTGCAAAGAAACGTTCTAAGGGGATTCTCTGGTTTGATAGGTTCAAAAAATCGATTGTTTGCATAAATTGTTTCATGTTTTGGGCTGTTAGGCCGGCGTCGATTATCTGGTTGACTTGACGTTTCGCCAACACGAGCGGTTGGCATCTTTAGAAGTTGCTTCCTGGTTGACAGTATGCGAACTACTGGGCTTTGCGCGGTCGTAGCTCGTATTTATACGTTGGGGAGGCAGTGGGCGGGGCTTCGGTTACTTTCGGTTCCAATCGGTTCCGGTCGGTTTTGATCGTAAAGGGTGCAATTCTAGCACCCTTAATTATAGGGATCCATTTTTTGTTGATCTTAACTGCTTCCTCTTTCTTATTAAAGTTGTTGCGATGCTTTTCTATCTTTATGGCTTCTCTGTAGAGTCTGGAGTGGTATGCCGATGTGTTCGTGAGTACTTGGGTCTCCTCAAACTTTATTCGATGTCCCGTTGTAAAGGTATGTTCTGCTACAGCGGATTTGTCTGTCTACCCCAGACGACAGTTGGCTTTATGCTCTTTAATCCTGGTGATGATCGAGGGTTTTGTAGTTCCTATGTACACGGAATGCGATAAATTCCTGAAGACGAAAGTGGATCTCTTTTGTCTTGGCCGATCGAAGGCATTCTTTGATTGTTCTCGTTGGTTTGAATATTGTTTTTACATTTTTCTTTCGTAGCAATCGATCAATCCTGTCCGTTACCCCCGGAATAAAAGGCAGAAATGCTTTTGCCACTGGCTGGAGTTGTTCGTTCTCCACGGGTCTGGTATTTGTTGGTTCAAGATTGACAAAAATAGATAACATTTAAAACAAAATACAATTTTCAAAATTTTCTATTCATAATAGTTTATTCCGTGTATTTAAGGTTACAGATTAAAACGCCGCCGAGATTTTTAGTTTCAGATAAGCAAATCAGCTCATTTCGTGGAGAGAGTGAAGGTCCATTTTTCGAGGCAGATGTCATCAGAGCGCTATAACTTTGGTTCTAATAAATATTTTAAGCTAAAAATTCACGTGCATACTCTTGAAACACTTATCTCTTTATTGGTCCTCACAAAAAAATTAAAAAATGCATGAAAATCAGACCGTCAAAGCAGAGAACCCAATTACAAACAATACATTTTAGATAATAAACAAGTTTTAATATATTTGTGTTAAAAAATTATGTAAGTAATCGGTCGAATAGTTTCATAGCATTTAAAAAATTGCACATCCTTTAAAAACATTGTATGAATGCTTATTTAAACGAATCAAATAACAGGAAAAAAAAACAGAAAAATAATATTTAAATTGTTGAAATAATATGTGTAATATTAAATTACATTTCCATACGTCATTAAAATATAGTATTACGATAAATAACGGTGTAATGGATGTTATTTTTATAACCAAATGAAATTCATGATAGAACATAATAAATATGTTGAAACCAATGTATTTTAATTATAAAATCCTAAAATCAGACGTAAATTAGGAAAATTTTATAAATTGTAGAATCTGGTTAATTTACTTCAAAAAAATTAACAAAGAAATCAAGGCCAGAATAAGAAATAATAATAAGAATAATAAATAGAGAAATATACATACAGGGTGTTTTCTAATTGAATGTCAATATTTAAGGGGGCGATTTTTGGGTTCATTTTAAGAAGAAAACTTTATATGAACGTATGTCCTAAACATTTTAATTTTCGAAATACAGGGTGGTAAAATTTTAAAAAATTAATTATTTATTATTAATATCTGTAATACCACTTTAGATATTTTAATTAAATTTGGCATACATGCACTATGTATCAAGGAGCATTTTTTAATGTACCATTTTTTTTTAAATTTCTTCCAATGGCGTTCGTACGGAATTTGACCTGCCCATTTTGGCAGACATTGATGGTACGCCACTTAAAATAAAAATTATTTTTAAAACTCCCAATAAATTTTGAGCATAGTTGATCACTTGATTTTTTCAATCCGATGCACGGTTTTTCTCCCAAAAATGTATTAATTACGGAATTTAAAAATTGTCAAAAAACTAGGGGTTTATTCAAAATTTTGGTCCCTTCATAAATTATAGGGGAAAACGGTAAACAATGAGGGAAAGTATTTTAAAAAAATAAATATTACACAATAACAAAAAAAAATTGGTACTTCTCAATACCTTTCCCTCATTTGTCGATATAATTAGAAAATATTTCCTAAATTTTGTTTAATTTCGTTAGTTAGTTTTGGTGTGATTCTTTAAAACAAAATAGCATGTAAACAGCAGGTATGAATCCTCTCAAGTCTGCGCCAGTCAGTGACAGTCTAACAGATAAAACGGTACACATGATCTTATATTTCTTTAATCAGCGATTCGGGCTCCATATATTGGGCCTTCTTTTACTCAAATTGAATAGTTACCGAATTTCTCTCCGCAAGACGAACAGTTCTTCCTTCCTTTTAAAGACTTGAAGCTCAAAACCCGGAACCTTTAATTCTATCTTCATTGCACCGACCAACAAATCCAGGACACTAAAGGGGCTATAACTTTTAAAATAATTCAAAAAAAAAAAAAAAATTTAAGAAGATATTTTTAAATTTATAAACTATCGAACTATGAAAAAAATTTGATTTTTTTAACTTTCTAGACTAGAATACCCCCTTAATGAATGTGTGTTAGTTTAATCAACAGATTAATAAATACTTTAAAAGTTATTTCCTGTAAAGGCGTTTGCTGATAATTGGCTAAATATTATCTATATTGCTTTAATTAATAGATTAACAAAAAAACGGATGCCCGCTCTTAACTTTAAGTTGCGTGTAGATTTTAATAATTTCGGCAGGATAATACACGTATTTTTTATTACTAGCAAACATATTGTTTTAAATTTTATTTGTTCTTAGAATTGTAAGGTCAATAATAACACCTTGAATAAGTGCAAATTTGTGATTTTATTTCCCCAAATCGTAATTTCTAAGCATCTTTAACTTTATAGCAAATTTAGGTCAATGTCATCGTTAAACAAAAAAACAAAAAATATATAACTGTTAGTTTTCATGTCAACATTAATTAACTGCAATATAAAATTATTATTTGCCCACCTAACTTATAAACCTTTCAACAATTGAATGGGTACACCCAAAAATTATTTAAACCGTTTATTATTTTCTTAACAAAAAACACCTCTACTAAAGTAGTCAGTCAAGACCAAAAAAATACATATAGTCAAAAATTGAGCAAGAAAATCCCATGTAAATTTTAAGGGGGTTAATTATTGGCTCCCCTGTACATTTTACAGAAAAAATGTAAGATAACTTCTGAAGAGACCAATCTGACAAACCCTCATGCCAAGTTTCAAAAAAAATTATTTAGCGAATCTTGAATTATTTCATTAAATGTAATTGCAAAATTACCAAATTTTCGGTTCAGGTAAAATCAAACAGACCCCAGCCAACAGCAAACAATTTGTTATAAAGCTTTGTCAAATCTGACGTACAGCCGAATACAAGGAATGTTTTTTTTTTCGTTTTATCAATCTCACAATCATTACATTCAAAGTAAAAGACACGTTAACATTATTTTTTTATCAAACCTTGCTAAGTTGATATTGCGAAATTTTATCACATTCTAACGAAATAGCGTTTTGTAGCTGGTTTAGATTCTCAAATTTTACAATTTTATAAATGACACTTTTCAAGTGACCCCACAGAAAGAAGTCATTCGGTAAAAGATCAGGTGACCTGGCTGGCTGGCCAAAGTATCCGGTACCGTGGACCAATAATATTGCTGTTAAAAGCATTTTCCAGGTACTCTTTAACCATACGGGCATTATGGGCGGGGCAACCATCTATTTGATCTTCCCGAACAACTTCTTCCAAGGCGGGTCAAATTTGATTTTGAAATAAGTCCAAATAGGTTTCTGCTGTCAGGTTATATACCATAAAAAGGGTCCAGTAATATGTGGTCCGATAATTCCCACGAATACATTTGTTTTTTGGGGTATTGTGTCCGAGTATGAACAAAGCGATGTTCATTTTCTTGTCTCCAATACCGGCAATTCTGAACATTTGGTTCATTGTTGAGGGTTTCGAATTTATACGAATAATATTTGTGTTTTTTCAAAGTGCGCAATACCGTTGTATGATGTTTATTTACCTCTTGCCCAAGAACCCTCGTACTAACCCTTTTGTTTTTCTCCACACTCATAGAATATTAGGATCTCTTTCCCCTCTTTCTTCGGCTCTAATTTCGATATCCTGAGTTGAACATTTACAATTATTTATTACGGTACCTTTGGACTTGAACTTACTGACAATACGTTTAATAGTTGAAATGGACGAAATGGGCTTGGTGGGAAAATAAACTGAAAACATTTCAGATACTGCTCTAAAACTGTTTCCCGCATAATGCCACTTAATTATGGATACTTTTTCGTCGATTGAATAATTCATATTTTTTATCAAATACTTTCACTGATTTATTGACACTTTTCCTCATGTCAGGAACAATATTCATTTTACTGGTGTCTGTTTGGTTTTACCTGAACCGAAAATTTGGTAATTTTGCAATTACATTTAATTGAATAATTCAAGATTCGCTTATTAAAATTTTTTAAAACTTGGCACGAGGGTTTGTCGGATTGGTCTCTTCAAAAAGTTATTTTACATTTTTTCTGAAAATGAAAAGGGAGCCAATAATTGACCTCCTCAAAATTTACATGGGATTTCCTATGTTCCGCTCGGCGACGCATCACCATAGGCGTGCGCAGGGTAAAGCTAGTGTGGGTGCCGAGATAATAATAATAATAATTATAATAATAATAATAATGTTAAAAACTGGCACTATTCCAATACGAAGGGGTATATTTCAGGGTGATTCGTTAAGCCCATTGTGGTTCTGCCTTGCATTGAACCCACTCTCACGCCGACTTAACTCAACCAAGTATGACTTTAGCATTAGGAACAACAACGAAGATGTAATAAGGCTGAATCATCTGCTGTACATGGATGACCTTAAACTGATGGGAGCTACGAAAAATCAGCTCGAGCAAATGCTCAAAATCGTCGAGGAGTTCTCCGGAGATATAGGGATGCGGTTCGGACTTGACAAATACCGCGTCCTAAACATAGTTAGAGGGAAGATACAACCGGGTGCATTTGAGATGCAAGACGGTCAGAACATCGCGGCAATGGAGGCCGAAGAGACCTATAAGTACCTGGGAATGAAAAAGGCGCAAAGAATCGACCAGCGAACAATGAAGGACGAACTAACAAACGAGTTTATCAGAAGGGTAATGAAGGTGTCGAAAACTAATCTAAATAGCAAAAATCTGTTTAAGGCGCTTAATACATACGCATGCTCCGCACTCACTTACTCATTTGGAATTGTGGAATGGACTAAAACTGATATCGATAAACTACAGAGAAAGATGAGAACACTCCTTACAAAGGCACACAAACATCACCCTCGTAGTGCAACTGAACGAACAACGCTTCCACGATATCTAGGAGGAAGAGGATTGGTGGATATAGGTAAGCAATTAGACCAACAAATAATAAACTTACGTAATTATTTCCATAGACTGGCAGACTCTTTCCCGATACACCAAGCAATATGCGGAGCCGACGATTCAACACCGTTGCGACTGATGGATCGTGAAATGCGCAGACACCATCAAACAAACCAGGAGAAGCTGCAAGCCGGGTTGGAGAAGCCTCTTCATGGACGTCACCCCAATGAGGTCACCCAGGAAAATGTCGACAAGTTCGCGTCGAACTACTGGCTGACTTCGGGAAAGAGAGTTCCCAGAAACTGAAGGCTTCTTATTGGCTATAGAGGACCAGGTAATGCCAACGAAAAACTATCTAAAGCATATCGTTAGAGACCCGTCTATAGAGAACGATCGATGCAGATATGGATGTCAAACATCGGAGACAATCCAGCATATAACGGGGGTTGCCAAGCATTTGCAGCATCAGAGTATAAGGAAAGACACGATTCAGCAGCCAAGATACTCCATCAACAATTGGCAGAGAAGCTAAAGCTTTTACAGACTGAAAAATTGCCTTACTACAAGTATACTCCTGAACCTACGGGAGAAATACAATGAAAAGATTGCCAAGTACAGAAACCTAGAAACACAAATAAGAAGACAGTGGGAAATGAATAACATCCAAACGATCCCCATAATTTTATCAACAACTGGCATTATACCAAAAAATCTTTTACAAAACATCAAGGGACTAGGCCTCGGTGAACATCTGTATAAGGTTATGCAAAAGGCAGTGCTACTTGCGACCGCTCGGACTGTCCGGAAATTTGTGGGGAATACAGCAGAACATAACGTCACCTAGAGCCCGACAACACGGAAAGGGTTCCCACAGAGCTCAATCCTTTTGATATCTGAAGATGTCTGGGATGAGTGAATGTTTCCCTTAGAGGGAGTGCAAAGCCGTGTGGCTTGAAATCATAATAAAGTTAATAAAACTGAATACGATACATTTCATACATTTGAATCTAAGGATTGTAATTTTTAAATCGAACTCTATCAAATAATAATTTTTATATTTTAAATACAGTAATCTTTTTCAGACTAGTGGGGGTGCCACGGCACCCATGCACCCACTGTGTGCACGCCTATGCGCACCACCCTGTAGATAGATATTCTAGCTTTCCCCAAATAATGCTAGGGCTCAGTACCGGTACTAGCTATCTGGCTCTATTTCATATTTGCATCAACGATCTTCTCTCTTTCCCGATCAATCCCATTCGAACTTTTGTCGATGATAGTACCTACCTATCTATGTTCCAAAAAATGTTTGCCAATACCTCTCTTTTACTTATAAGAGAATAAATTCTGCAGAACAAATGGTGACCGTTATTTTAGAGCAGGACTTTCCAACCAGGGGGGTGTAGAGAAATGTCAGGGGGGCGTAATAGGTACAATCTATTTGACGCTTGGGGTAAATTAACTCTTTCGAATTGCCATTCAACGGCTGCTATACAAATTTCGACAGGTCACAACACGACGTGTGATGCGCACCCCGCCCCACCTTCCCGCTTGAAACGTACACGCTCCTGTCAATAGTTGGTTCACAAAAAAATCATTGGAAGCTAGTCTTTTTGGTTAATAAATATAAAGCCCTGAATCAGCTAAATTTAAAACTTCAGGGCAGAAATGGCACTTTAATTAGTAACTATGATCAAATTTAAGGTTTCATATTAAAGCTTTAACTTTGAAAAAATAAGGTATCTGCTGAAAATGTATTTTCTTTTTCCCGGCTATCCGGAGCAATTAATAATTAAAAACTGAATCAATATTTAAAATCTAAAATAGAAACTGATTTACAAGCGTTGGAAAACGAATTTCACCGAGATCTTAATTTCGATTCACCAATATGGCACCTGACCAGAAACCCATTTGTTGTCGAAATAAAGTAATTTGACTAGGAATTTTTTTCCTACATGCATTTACCTGAAATTTTAACAGGAGGTAGTGAATAGGCCAAGGATCAAAGTATTTATCATGCCAAGGGGTGCTTTTATCCTAGGGGTGGTTGCCACCATATCTTGGGGGTGGAAATTTTTTATTACATTTTAACTACAGGAACGATAAAGAAAGTAATTTTAAATAAAAAATGTTTTATACATTTTATTCGTAAAACTAATATTTTTCGAGTTAGTCGCAATTGAAGGTAACTAAAAATATGCATTTTATCCAAAAAAAAAACTATAAAACGCAAAATATTAGGTTATAAAAAAAATTAAAAAACTTACTTTTTATAATTTCTCTACAACCAATACGGACCAAGCTACGGTTGTTAATGGATATCTTTTGTTCGTCAAATGCTAAATTTGAAAGATTCAAAGTCAAATAGGATAGGAATAGCTTTGCATTTTTCGAGGACAATTTATAGGTCTTTTTTAAAGCATATAATTAGACTTTTTTTTTAAAGAAAAAAGTCTCTAGCATAATAATTGAGAAAGTTATGATAAAAATCAGGTCGGTCCCTACTTTTTTCTATGAAAAAATCAATGAAAACAACTAATTACCCTCCTAATTAAAATTGATCTTAACACTTTTGCAATTCTTTTTATATATGTATTATCAATACATTCTAAAAGTTTGACCAATTAAAAATGTTCATTTTGGATAAATTGGAGCTTAAAGTGAAAAACGATTTTCTGCAATTTCGTAAAAAGGGCCCATTTCTTTAAAATAAATTCAAAAATACTGGAGATACGAAAAAAAATGCTGGAGTACCGAATGGTAGCTTTTTTAATTACAAGGATTTTTCCGTTACTTAGATTTTTTGTACAATAAATATTTGGCGAGATATGGCCGTTTAAAGCATCTATTCCCGAGCGAGGACGACCTTATTCGAGCCCTTTAAACTCTCTCCATTTTAAAACTAAGGGATTTACATAGCCATGTAGCTCTTAAAAAACCCTACAAAATTATTTAAAAAAAACTTTCTATCAATAAAACTAAAGGAGGTATGTTTAAAAAACCAATTAATTTTTTTTTCGAAAAATTCGAATAGCCTACTTTATAGCATAATAATCTGCATAATCGGTATATACTTAAAACTTTTACCGGTATAATTTTTGTATATTTTTCTACTTTATTTTTCAAATTATATCTTTAAAATTAGTTTATAAGAATTGCAATGTTGTAGGGGGTGGTAATTAATATATCTGTCAAGCTATTATTTTTTTTTGGGTCAATCTTTTTTTTAATTAAGCTATAATAGGGGTTGATATATGAGGGTTGAAAAGTTGCAAAATGAAATTACTACATATTTTAAACAACAGCATTCTAAAATTAAATCAATATGATAAATTAACCATATTTAAGGGTAAATATTTTTATTTACTTTAAGTTCTAACAGGGGTTGATTTTTAAAGGTTGACATATTCTGAAATTGTATTCCAATGCATAAAACAAGCATTATTCAACTAATCCAAACCAAATTTTGCCAATCTTAAGGTTTAAAATGTTATTTTATAACATTTGACAATTGGGGGTAGTTTTCACCCTTAAAAAACAAACAGCAACCATCGGCATGACATAGAATGTAAAGTAGAGAAAAAGATGAGCCTAATTTTAGATTCTTAGGCAAATCGATGCAGGACAAAAAAATTGCGAGGTTTTGCCATTTTTGAGGTTCATTTCCGTCATCAAATCATTTTAATTTGTCAAAAATGTTTTTTTTGAATCTCATAAGGGGTGATTATTTAAGGGCTAAGTTATTGTACTTAAATATTTTTTATACCGCAAACTATTAAAATATTTTTTTTCTACAATGTAAACGTCATTAAATAATTTTAAGATGACAATTTTTTTTTGTAATTTTGTTAATAAGGATGATTTTTAAGGGTTAAAACGTTACAAATAAAATGTAAATTATTAATCACAACATAAAGATATAAATATTCTACATATTTACCTATCATTTTTATTTACACAATGTCTATTTTATGTTTTTTAAAATTTTTTAGCCTAAGGGGTGGTTTTTACTCCCTTAAAATAAAAAGCACACTTTAAAAATATATAAAAATTTTATTTGGAAGGTAAAACCAACCTAATTCGAAATTTATATTAAAATTAAAACTGTACAAAAATTCGGAGGTCAAACACCTTTTTTCTTCCCACATACTGTACTAATAGAAACTTTTTTTCGTATTTTCATCTAAAAAGTCCGTCTGTGAATTTTATCGCAAAATTAAAAAAGAAAGAAAAACCCTGTATATTGTTTTTAATTTGATTTTTAAATATTGGTAGGTAAAAACTTGCGAACGCCCCTAAACGCGTGAAAGAGATATTTTTGAACTGCAAAGCATGCGAAATTCAATTTCAAGCCTATGTATGGCTCGTTCAAAAAATTTTTTTACAGTCGCAAAAAAGTTAAACCAATTTTGGATCAGTTTATTATTTCAGGTGTCAACACAACCTCACCGCAATCTACAAATGTAAAAAAGATATTTAAAAACCGCCCACTTGACTAATATTTCTGCAAAAGTTCTTGAACTTAATACCTCAAGAACGATACCGTGCAGTTTCCTGTAAACATTGAAACGAATAAAAGATCTAGGTAAAAGGAAAAGCAGTTTATGATAAAGGCTGTCAATGAACGTTCTTGAACTATATTTTATTTTCAGTTTGTGCACTGACCAACAGAATTTTTCTGGTGTCGATTTGGTGCGAAGTGCTAAATAATTGTGGCGGATTCTTATTCGGATTTTATTTTTTAAATTATTAAAAAGTATGGGTAATTATACAGGGTGTCCCCTATGTCCCCATATGTAGAAAATCTCTAGGAATCTAACAGAAAACCTAAAAATATTATGACAAGTTCCCATAAACTTTTTTCCTATGACCCTTCCTTACGGAGATACAGGTACATAACGGATGCCCCTGGAAATCGTTTTTTTTTTAATAACTTTTAAAATACTAAACGTTATTTAATATTTTTTTTAATATGATGGTTTCTAGATAAGTCTTCGTAAAATGAACCCATTAATTTATATTTGGCTTATTTAGTATGCCAGAAACGGACTAGCTCTGACACAATATTAGCAATTTTTTTTCACACCCCGTATGATAAAGGCTCAACAATATTATTTTTGGATAGCTTTAACCTAAAACTAAAAAAGTATTCTTGATTAACATCGATAAAATCAACCATCTACGAGAAATAAAATATTGGTTGGTATTTTTTTTACATTATACAGGGTGTTTTCTAATTAAACGTCAATATTCAAAAATTCAATTTTTGGGTCAATTTTAAGTAAAAAACTTCATATGAACATATGTTCTAAACGTCTTAACTTTTAAGATACAGGGTGGTAAAATTTTCAAAAATAAATCATTTATTATTATTATCTGTAACACCACTTTAGATATTTTAATGATATTTGGCATACATATATCATGTATCAAGAGGCATTTTTTAGTGTATCACATTTTTTTATTTCCACCAGTGGCGTTTGTACGGAATTTGACCTGCCTATTTTGGCAGACATTGATGCTACGCCACTGATTCTCTTAAAATTAAAATTATTTTTTAAATCCCCAATCATTTATAAGTAAAGTTGATCCCTTGATTTTTTTTTATCTGATGGACGGTTTTCGCTTAAAAAAATAAACACCGTTTCTCTGCATGATCATAACAATATCGGCAAAGAATATCACCATGCAGAGAAATATCCAGATTTAATTTTTCTAGGTGAAAACCGTGCGTCGGACTAAAAAATTATAAGCAGATTTGATCTCTTGATTTTTTTTTAGTACGATCTACTGTTTTCACCTAAAAAAATAAAATCTAAATACTTTTCTGCATAATGATATTCTTTATCATGCATAAAAACGGTTTTTACTTTTTTAAGCAAAAACCCTGCATCGGATTTAAAAAAAAAATCAAGTGATTAACTTGGCTTGGAAATGATTTTTAAAAATAATTTTAATTTTAAGGGAAATCAGCGGCGTACCATCATTGTCTGCCAAAATAGACACGTCAAATTTCGTAAGAATGCACTGGTGAAAATAAAAAAATTGTGTCACAGTAAAAAATGCCTTTTGATACATGACATATAAATGTCAAATTTAATTAAATATTTAAAGTGGTATTACAGATAATAATAATAAATGATTTATTTTTTAAAATTTAACCACCCTGTATCTCAAAAGTTAAGACGTTTAGGACATATGTTCGTATAAAGTTTTTTTATTAAAATTGACCCAAAAATTACCTACTTAAATATTGACGTTCAAATAGAAAACACCCTGTATAATTAAAAAAAATTACCAACCATAATATTTTATTTCTCGTAAACAGTTAATTTAATCGATGCAATCAAAAATATATTTTTTTAGTTTAAGGTTGAAGCTACTTAAAAATAATATTGTTGAGCTCTTATCATACAGGGTGTTAAAAAAATCGCTATTATTGTGTAAGAGCTAGTCCGTCCCTGGCAAACTAAATAAGCGAAATATTATTTAATGGGTTTATTTCAAGAAGACATATATGGTAACCATCATATTAAAAAAATATTAAATTACGCCCAGTATTTTAAAAGTTATTTAAAAACTATTTCCAGGTGCGTCCGTTATGTACCTGTATCTCCGAAAGGCGAAGGTCGTAGGAAAAAAGTTTATGGGAACTTGTCATAATATTTTTAGATTTTCTATTAGATTCCGAAAGATTGCCCACATATTCTGGAGAAGTGGTGCTCCACTGTTTTTTGGCCATAAAAAATTTAAAAAATTGACATATCGGAAAGTTTTTTTTTCATTTTATTCTATCTTCATCGGTTCTATAAAAAAATTGTTTAATAATCGAAAAATAACCAATTCATATTGATTCTTGCAATTAAAAATTCAAAAATTTAAAATGTTGACTTTTGAACGCAAATTTGAGGGTCATCCGATAATATTTCGCAATATTTATATTTTTTTCTTGTTGTGCATCAAAAGACAAACAATTTTTTTTTTAATTTGTGATGACTTAATTTTTACAATTTTTTTCAAATTTTTACAACATTAAAAAACAAAAATTTTCCGATGACGAGTCAAACATTAAAAAAATTAACCAGAACTATTTTTTTTTTCAAAAATGTGGATTTTTCGATTTATTTTTTTTTTTTAATTATTCTATTTTTGATGAACAACAACAAAAAATAGAAATACTAAAAATTAATAGCCCAGTAACTAAAGACCTGAAAGTACCCAAAGCTGTAAATAAATCTGAATAGTTTTTATTTGTGGCGCAATTCTTAGGTCTTCGTGGATGCTTTTGAGCGAGAAAAAGTTTAACACGATTCCGACGTGGGGACCCCCTGAAAATGGCCCCCCAAAATCCCAGAAATGAGTTACCCGCGAATATCTACAGAAATATGAGAATTAGAGAATTTTTGTTTAGACAAAAAATAAAGATCACCTCAAAATCTACAAAAATGGTCCTTACCATTTTTTTCGCAACACCAATATTTTTCCCAAGAACGGCCGTCGAAAAATCCATAATATACAGATTTTCTAGAACTTCGGAAACGGCTAAAAAATGCAGAGGGGCAAAACAATTTTTTATCAAAACGCAAGAAAGATGGTAAAGGAAATTTTCCGAGATCATTGAACACTTGCTAAGGTTTCATTATAAAAAAGAAATATTAATAACAAACCATTTTTTCAAAAAATATGAATAAACTAATGAGATACCCTTAAAATATTGTGAAAAAAAAACTTTGACCGCTTTTTTAATACTAGAAAAATCAGAATGGATCCAAACTCAAATGCAATGATAGGTACGGGTTTTCCCATTCCGATGAACTTTGAATAAATAAAAAATGTACATTATTGCCCGAGTAATGGAACAATTCGTCCGCCCGCTTATGAATCCATGAAGATAGCGGCATTCTAGTGGTAGAGCGACAGCTGAAATGAGGGTACTTTTGGGTCCCGTTATTGTTATGTTTTCGAAAAAAAATATAAGGACCATTTTTGTAGATTACAAGACGATCTGCATTTTTTGTCCAAACAAAAATTCTCCAATTTGCATATTTTGGCAGATATCAGCGGGCAACCCATTTTTTGGGCCTTGAGGGGCCATTTTCATGTTGATAAACTTTTTTCGCTCGAAAGCATCCCCGAAGACCTAAGAATTGCGCCACAAGGGAAAACTGTACAGATTTATTTACAGCTTTGTCCCTTTATTTACTGGGCTATTGATAAAATTTAGAATAGCAGAAAACTGACAAATTATCTTTTATTAATACCGTCCTTTTGTTAATATGTTAAACACTTTAGTGGAAGTTATTGGAATTTCTAGAAACAATTTTATAAAAAAAAATAAGAAAAAATAAATATACCTAGATAAATTTAAAATATTTATATGTGTATGTTTAACTGGTATTAATTACAAACCTCGCATATTCAAGGCTATCCGGAAGATAAACCCATACCTTTTCCGAGGGTCACTGTGTCAAAAACGGAGCATGAAAATACTACAAATAGATCAGCTTAGGGCGAGGTTCTACTTCCTACAAGCCAACACTTTCTCATTATAAATCAATAAAAGTGATTTATTTTATTTGAAAAGCAAATAATAATTGATATTACAAATTAATTCGTTTATAAATGCAATTTAAATTTTTATGGCACTGTCATATTTTTAGTGCAGCTGAATAGTAATTTTTATGCTGCCACTATTTTGTAATGAATTTAATTTACCTATTTTTAATAAATTACTTGCTATAGTGTTGTAATTAAAACACAAAACAAGTATAAATGTATTTTTCACATAACTGATTTCAAAACCCCAATGCAATATACTTTTATTTCTTTTTAAGTACTGTAATAATGATACATTTATTTGTTTATTCTATTGAAGCAAAACTAAAGGCGCGTTTACACCAAAGTTGACAACCAAAAGTTGACAAAAAATTGTTTGTAGAAAACTAAAAGTTGTCAACTAAAAGTTGCTTTTCTTAAATTAGAGCAATAAGTGGAAGATTTTTGTAGAAAACTAAAAGTTGATTTTCTCACAATTAGAGAAACAAGTAAAAAACTTGTTGCCAAAGAATTAGCGCGAAAGGTTTAGGCAGCAGTTCTCCAGTTCTCCACTAGTGTTCTACAAGTTGCTTGTGCAAAGCGTGGAGTAACAAATCTTTCACTTTTAGTTGTCGACTTTTTGATCTTTTTACACCAAAGTTGACGACTAAAAGTTGACAAAAGATCGTTTGTAGAAAATTAAAAGTTGCACTTCTCAAATTAGAGCAACAAGTGAAAGATTTTTTGTAGAAAACTAAAAGTTGCTCTTCTCACATTTAGAGAAACAAGTGAAAAACTTGATGCCAAAGAATTAACGCGAAAGGTTTAGGTAGTAGTTCTCCAGTTCTCTACTAGTTTTCTACAACAAATCTTCCACTTTTAGTTGCAAACTTTCTTTGATCTTTACCGACACTCCGCGGGAAACTAAAATTAAGTGGAGTGAGATTTGTCTCTCGACAAGTGGAAGACAGAAATAGTTGCTGTATTTTGTAGAAAAAGCAACAAATTGCCGCAACTTGTGGAAAACTTAGTTGAAGACTTTGGTGTAAACTTGGCTACACTCTGGGGGAAACCATTTTTTTTACTTGTGAGCGCGTGTAATAAACAATCAAAAAACCTGTGTAAACAATGAAAACTAAGGATATTATTACCTATTGTATAAAGAATAGAAAAATATTTTTTTGTTTTTTTTTTTTAATATATATTTTTTATGGGTCAAAATTACAAAAATTTGAGAGAAATTTTAAAAATTCATATCTTCAAAAATATTAACTTTATCGTAAAAAGTCATAGGACCTTTTTTGTTTGTTTTTTAATAAAGAATATTAAAAAAAAATCCGGTTAAAAAATAACAATTTCTTGCAATTGTTTAAACAATTTCGGTTTAAACAAGGTGGCACCATGCCAACATGCATTTATATCATCAGTAGGGCAATTTAAAGAGGATCGTATAAAAAAATTAAGGTAGAATAGTTTTCAGTACTCATGCGCCGATTCCTCCTAGGTCCTAGACTAATAGGTGCAAGGGACTTATTATATCTTTTCTTATATAATTTGTTAACTTAGCACTTAAATTTAAAAAACGAAATTTACTATTATGTAAAAATATTCGCATTGCAAACCTAAAAATTTTAGCTTGCATAAAGTATAAGTTTTATTCTAAATAAAAGCGTATTTATTCTTATACGTCTTTGGGTAATTCAAAGGTTTTCTAAAGCGCAATTAAGTTTTGCTCTGTTCAGTGGGATATCCAGAATTAAACCTATAACTTTTGTTATAGTGACTGTGTCAAATACAGTGTATAAAAATATTACAAATAAATATTTTTAGGGCAAGATTTAACTTCCTACAAGCTAAACGCCGTCTTATGCAATATATAAACAAAAGTAATTTATTTTGATTAAAAAAAAACACACAGTAATTTATTTTACAAATTACACCGTTTATAAGACAATTAACAATTTTTATAGCACCGTCAGGTTTTTACTGAAACTGCATAGCAACTTTTTTACAACAATTTAATAACTTTAATAGGTACTTCTATTTACTTGCCGACCACATATTTTGATATATTCATATAGTCTATATATATTATATCTTTTTTGTTGCGCGCTCGGCGTTAGTTTTTTCAGTTTTTTTGAATAAAACCTGCTGCTCGTGTGTTATGTTTTCTTAGTTGTTGGATAAAACATTGTATTCTACTCGTGTGTTATGTTTTCTAAGTCACTTAAGAGTCCATTCGCGCCGCGAAAATTCGGGGAATAATGTTTTTCTCAAAAACGGTATAAGTTATCGATAATTTTCAAAAACTATATGAAAGCCAACACTTAAATCTAGGCTTCTGCTGTAATAGTTTTTTTTAATTTGGATTTAGTTTTTAATATTTCCTTGAGTGAAAGTCACCCTAAAATCGGTTATGTTTAGATACTATTTTCTCTTAACTCGACTCATATTTTAAAAGATAGATTATTTCCTTACCTTTAAAATGGTGTATAATTTATGTCATTTAAGTGAAAAATAGTTACCGAAAAACGTTATCTCCTGTAGGCTTGCAATCGGAAACAACATCGCATCGATACACCGAATTTGGAATAACCTAAATAAAATATAATATTTTTAATGCGGCTATACAAAAATTGTGGTAGTTGGAGTTTGTTAATCTCTGCCCACCGTCTCCGCGTCCTTTCGCCCGACCCCTAAGGTGTAGCGTAAATGCACTCTTAAGAAATTATACCACTCTATTATACTCACACTCATTTAGGCGATACATCTGGGCTTGTCAGAATCGTCAGTTTAAAAATCCTAATATTTTAAAAATACTTAAATGCAGACATATCATTTCTTTTGTAATAGTTTTTTTTATTTAAAATAATGAATGTATTCTTGGTCTCCCAAAGCACAATAGAAACAACAAGGTTCTGGATAGTTTTTGTTTATTATTCGAAAAATATGGCTATACTCTTTAAAAGAGTAACTGTGTAAAAATTGTGTAGCGAAATACTACAAATAGATTAGGGCAAGATTTTACTTTCTATAAGCCTGATAAACTGATTTAATTAAAATTAAAAAAACAATAATTTAAATTACAAATTACAACATCTATAAAGACAATTAGGAATTTGCATGGTACAGTCATATTTTTACGGGAATTAAATAGTAATTTTTACACCATAATTATTTTCCAATAACTCTGATTTATATACTTATTTTAAAATATATTTACCGACTACTGGATACATACTGATATACTGGTTATAATCTATTATGTTTATTCAAAAAAAAGAAAAAAATTAAATAATAAGTACCAATTTTTATAAGGTTTTTTGTACATTTTATTTAAACCTGGTAGCTTTTCAGGTGAGATATTTAAATATATAGTCTAGTCAACAGGTATTAATTCAAGATAAAGCTCCAAAAAATATAAGCGATAGCTCATTGGATTGGAAATGAGGTCCAGAAAAACGTATTTGAAGGATTTTTCAGAACCCAAATAATTGCAAAACTTTTTAAGAAATTAAGTTGAAGAAAAAAGAGTTTTTGTTTTTTGCTAATAACTCTGAAACTATTAACAATTAAGAAATTTTTTGAAAAGCTCCTTAAAGATGAGAAAATTTTCAATAAAAAAGTCCCAACTCCTGGCGTTCTATCTTCATTATTTATAATTTAATTAAACACTGAAAATGGGACTGCGCGACCGCTACAATATGCGCGCGCCGCCCCCCAAAGCGAGTACGCCACAGAAAATATATTTTTTGAGTATTAAATATTAATTAATTTAAAAAAAAAACTAAAGTGTATTCTATACACTTAAATTAATAAATTTTCGTTGAAAACAAGTTTTAAAGTTCATTTGTCAACAAGTAGGGCTATTATTAATAACCAATTTTTTTACCGACGTCCGTCTTCATTGAAGACAATAAAAAGTGTTTAAATTATTGCTCTATAAATGTTTTGCTTTTTGGAGCCTCTCTTATATGTATACTGGATAGGATCACGTTATAAAAGTTATTAAAAGTCCTGTTTATAATATATTTTTTTTAAATTAACAAAAATTCATAAACTTTCATTTTGACAAAAAAAAAAGATCCACGTCTCCTCAATAAAAATTTGAGTAATACCTTACCGATCTAAATTTCTAATTTTGATATACTCTTTTAAAAAATGAATTCTTTTATGAACATAATCCATAAAATATTTTCTATTGTTTGATTTTTTTTACTTGAAGCCTATACTTTTGATCAATCGTCTTAAGAAATCGTCGAAAAACTCAAAATATTCAATTTCTTTCCCGAACTTTTGACTTATTGTTGCCAATGTTACCTATTCTTTTCTGGCGTACATAGAATAAATTGTTTCCCGAATTATATTTTTCAAATAAATTGTAATTTTCGTTTGGTAATTGTCTCGAAAGTTGCCTCCTCTTCGATTTTGACCAAATTTGGTATACGGGGATTTTTTGGGAGCTGATCACGAATCTGAAAAAAAAAATTCGGCAACGTTTAGTTTTCGAGATATTAATCATCAAAGTTGAAAATTAAACTAACCTTATTTACACTATTCCTCCTTCTTTTTGCACAGAATCATCGGACACCAAGTTTTTTCAAAAGTTTGTTGTCACAGCTGTTTGGAATATACTAAACAAAGAGAAACAAAAATGACGTCATTACAAATGGGTATAATTTCGACTATATATCCATGGCCACAGCTCAATGAGCCTTATTAATGATCCCACGCTTTCTTCTCTTGCCCTTCGAAGAGCTGTAAAATATTTGTCGCTCTTATATAGATATTTTGACGGTTTTTGCTTAGAAGAATTCTCCATTATAATACCTTTTCTTGTAGCTCCCAAAAGAGCAACACCTGGTGCCACTATTATGCATACTTCTACAGTCCATCTGAAGAGGCCACGAACTTCCCACTTTGTTCGTTTCTTTATCCCTAGAGTAAAACCTACCACCCGCAGAGGTTTTTTCTTTTCCTGCAAATATTCAAGTCTCCTGTTGATAAACTACCGCTTACCACACTGAAGACACACAAGGTACATTATTACTTACAATTAGTCTTGAAGCCTTCAGGGACAGTAAAAAAAAAGTTTTAGCGGAAAACAACAATAATTTTAAACTCATAAGCGAACATAATTATTTATAAATAAATTTAAGTAGAAAATAGCAACCATTGCCCAATCGACTTCATTATAATCACATATAAATAATGGCAAAATGTGTAATTCGTTTAACCCAGTTCCAAAACCATGCAACTGCATCCGATGTGGTTTCAGCGTTATTGTAAAACACTTAAATTACACAGATTTGCAATAGTAATTACATTTTTACGAGACTGTAATAAAAATGTTTAAATACAGAATGGTTCAATTAAAAGTACGATGACACGTGGAATGTAAAGGTTAAAGGAAATTCGACGATTAGCAATTTTTTATTGGCCCTAAGGCTTGTTAAAATAATAAAATAAAAATTTTACTTATATCATATATTTATATATGTAATTTTTGACGTCCCGGCACTCTCGATAAAAACGCCGCGTTGTTTATCTGACAACTTAAAATAGGAAAGAGTACGAGTAATGCAGTTTTTCGGCAATAAATCGAAAATTATTTAAGATATCGAAATGCGGTTTTTTCCAGTTTCTAAACTTTTTTATGTTTTTTTAATGGGTTTATAATAATAATACCATTGCATTTAAATTTTTCAAAAAAATCGGCTAGAAAAAAGTTTCCGAATTTTACATAGTTTGTGAGAAGACTATCAACGACATAAGTTCATATGGCATATTGTGTTTTTAATATTGTTCTTAGTTTTACGCACTCTAGCGGTGGAATTTTAAAAATATTTTTTAGCATTTTCCCGAGGCTGGTTTAACTATAACTATTTTTTTTCGAAACCTATGCGATGAGGGGTTTTCGAGATATTGCCGGAGAACGACCTTATCGGGACACCCGTATATATATATATATATATATATATATATATATATATATATATATATATATATATATATATATATACATAATATATATATATATATTATATATATATATATATATATATATATATATATATATATATATATATATATATATATATATATATATATATATATATATATATATATATATATATATATAATATATATATATATATATATATATATATATATATATATATATATATATATATATATATATATATATATATATATATATATATATATATATATATATATATTAGACTGCCCGATTTTGCACCATGGCTTTATTTTTTTGGGGCCCATTGCTAAAAACGTTTGAATACGTCTAAAAACTCATTTCCCAAAATTTGGTTGCGAAATTCGAAAGTTAACCCGGTGCGAGTCTCCGTTTTTTGCAAAATTTGGCCACTATTATTTCAGAGCTTGTTTAAAGAGATATCAAGAGAAGATGCAGTAAAAAATTGACGCGATCATAGGCTAATTATATGTTTATGCCGTCGCTGAATACGATGCAACTAGTAGTTTTTCTCTTTAATCAAGATATTTTTCAAAATTTAGGAAAAATTGGGAAAAAATAAGAAAAAAATGGAAAAGTTTCACCTTTACTGCTTAAAATGTATTGGTTAAAATGTGTATTTATCGACAAGCTGTAGTCAGGGTTGTAGAAAAATAAAAGAGCTTTAAGATGCAAAAAACCCGGTGTGATTTGGTTAAGATCACCCCAAGATACGAGGGGAGTGCTGAAATTGTGTAAATGCAAACAACATCAATATTACGGGTAACGGGTTTAATGGCTCATGAAACGAACTTTTGGGGTAAATTGTAAGTTTCTAAACTTTTTTTTGAAGTCCCGAAATATAGATTAGCTTGGCAGGGTACAAATGTATGGATATTCAGAGTAATTAACTTGCAGGTAAAATTAACCAGCTTAGAACATGAAGTGAAAAAATGCTTTTATTAAGTTATATAACGTGTAAGTTATATAACTTACACGTTATATAACTTTTCTTGTTAAACGATATAATGTGAAAATAAAATATTCTTCTTATTTACAAAAATAAACTTCTGTCTTTTTATAAATTTTAGAAAAAAGTCATGGATAACATTAATAAATATATATAATTTTGTACATTAGCTCATAAAAAAGTTTACAATCAACAATTTGTATCTGTACTTTTTTTTCTATTAATTCATACTTTTCAGACTTTCTACAATTTTCTTTTTGAAACAAGAAGAAAACTAACTAATGTTATCTTTTTCTCTTTCCTGGCTTCTAATAAATTTCAGATTACTGAAGCTTTCTGTCCAGTTTTTCTTCCAAACTCCGGTATTACTTGAGGTTGTGTCTGAGCACATATTGAGAATGCGTGAATCCAAATCCCATTTACGCAATAACTGAAATACAGCTTCTGCTTGAGCCTCGCCGGACCCAGAATATCTCTGCGCAGACACTCAAGAAGCCACAGTTTTCCACTGTTATTAATTAATAAATTGGCGGAATAGTACGGTCATTTTTCTCGCGCAGGTTCAGCCAACGTTTGGCTGAGATACGACCTGTCTTTTTTATTTGAATTGTATTTTTTTTGTGTTTTGTGCTTAAAAATATAAAAAGCGCCGCCAGGGAAAAATCGTGCTTCCTGTTATTTTATATTGATGTTTTTTTTGCATTTGAACAATTTTAGTACTTCCCTCGTATCTTGGGGTGATCTTAACCAAATAACACCGGGTTTTTTGCATCTTATAGCTCTTTTATTTCTCTACAACCCTAACTACAGCTTGTCGATAAATACAAATTTTAACCAATACATTTTAAGCGGTAAAAGTGAAAATTTTTCATTTTTTTCTCATTTTTTTCCCAATTTTTCCTAAATTTTGAAAGATATCTTGATTGGAAAGAAAAACTAATGTTTGCATCGTGTTCAGCGACCGCAAAAACATATAAATAGCCTATGATCCCGTCAATTTTATTCTCCCCAAATCTTCTCTTGAAAAAATAGTGGCTTAAACAGCTCGAAATTAATAGTCGAAATTTTGCAAAAATTTTGGGAGATGAGGTTTTAACGCAATTTTGAACAAATTTTGAAAATGGCAGTCTAATATAACAGGTTTACTTAATGGCATGTCATAATATAAGGGGTTATTCCTGGATGATTTTAAGGAGGCATTCCTATCGTAGGCCCTAAAAATTACAGATACAGGGTGTTAAAGTTTTATTTTATTTTCACTTTTTAATACATTTTTCAAAGACGGTTTGAGATATTGAACTGAATTTGGCACAGGATATTATGGCATAAAAACACACTTTTCAGATGTTCATTTAATTTTTTGCAACCAGTGGCGTAGCTATGACGAATTTTCAAAACAATTTTACAAAAAAATACTACGCCATTGACTTGGGAAAAAATTATGGTTTTATAATAATTATCAATCAATTATAAACAAAAAATCCCTCTTTCATTTTTGCCGTAAAACTTACCGTTTGGGAGAAATCGTTAATTAAAAAAAATGTCTTATGTACCCAAATTGCATCTTGAAAAGAAATAAATCAAGTTAGCTTTGCTCGTTGCCAGCGATTGTTGTTTTGTTGTTGTAAACATTATGACACTGACGTTAATTATCATTCTTGATTGTGTTAAACTTTTATTTTCAATTTTAAATACATTTTTCAAATATTTATTTTTAAGCTATTTTCTTACAAACTAGTGAACAAAAAAGCAATAACAATTAAATACAATACATACATAATTTACAAAAAATGTTGGAAATGACCACCTCTCGCCCCCTATGCAGGCTTCTGCTCTTCTTCTCATTGAAACCCCTTTCAAAAATTCCATGCGTGTTTCGGATAGTTTCACATCCGTCAATAATTCTATTTCTGAGTTCTTCTAATGTCACAATTGGTGTATGATAAACTAATGTTTTTAGGTGTCCCCACAAATAAAAATCTAGGCTGTTCAGGTCAGGCGATCTAGGTGGCCAAAATTGTGGTCCTCCACGGCCTATCCAATGATTTTGGTAGGCTCTATTTAAATGCTCACGAGCCAATATGCTAAAGTGGGCGGGAGCGCCATCATGCATAAACCAAAGTTGTTGCCGTAACTGAAGAGGAACATTTTCAAGAAGCAAAGGCAAATCATTTTGGTCCAATTAAATGGTCGGATACGATACCGATCCAAACGTTCAGTGAAAATTGTTCCTGAAAATGTGTCTCTGTAATCGCATGAGGGTTTTCCTGGGCCCAGTAATGATTGTTATGGAAATTGGTTATTGCATTTCTTGAAAAATTTGCTTCGTCCGTAAACAATATTTTGGCATCAAAATGAGGATTTTCTGTTACTTTTTGGAGATACCATCTACAAAATTGCGTACGTGGTTCATAATCTCTGGAAGCAATGCCTGAACCCTTTGTATGTGAAAAGGATATAACAAAGAATCTCTTAAAATCTCCCATCCGTCTTGTAGCAGATGTTTAATGCCATACCTATTTTCGCGTACTTGTGGTTGGATCCTCTTCGACTTGCATGAGGACAGCCTCCTCCACTGCCGGTGTTCTAACTGTACGGGGCCTTCCCTCGGAAATATTAGCTTTAAAACTGCCAGATTCAGTCAGACGACGATGAATGTTTATAAATGTTCGTCTATCTGGGAGCGCGATTAGGATACCTTTCTTGATACAAACGCCGCGCCTCCACAGCATTACCATTAGCTAGACCATAAAGGAAATGCATTTGTGTCATTTCCAAATTAGAATAATTTACCATTTTTTTTAACTAGCAAAATGCACGTTTTAAGATCGAAGGAGAAATAAATACAAACTCGTCAAGAATGATAATTAACGTCAGTGTCATAATGTTTACAACAACAAAACAACAATCGCTGGCAACGGGGCAAAGCTAACTTGATTTATTTCAATAATATTTTTCAAGATGCAATTTGGGTACATAAGACATTTTTTTTAAATTAACGATTTCTCCCAAACGGTAAGTTTTACGGCAAAATGAAAGAGGGATTTTTTGTTTATAATTGATTGATAATTATTATAAAACCATATTTTTTTCCCAAGTCAATGGCGTAGTATTTTTTTTGTAAAATTGTTTCGAAAATTCGTCATAGCTACGCCACTGGTTGCAAAAAAAATTAAATGAACATCTGAAAAGTGTGTTTTTATGCCATAATATCCTGTGCCAAAATCAGTCTCAATATCTCAAACCGTCTTTGAAAAATGTATTAAAAAAGTGAAAATAAAAATAAAACTTTAACACCCTGTATCTTAATAATTAAGCATTTTAGGGCCCCCCGTTTATAATAAAATTTTGAAAAAATAAATGTTTCCTTAAAAGACATCCTTTAACACCTTGTATTTAATAAAAAATATTATAAATTATATTAATAATTATATAATAATTTATTAAAAATTTAATAATATTTTTCCGGGGTTTTTTTTTTTAAAAAGGGACCTTTTCCTTTTTTAAAAAATTTTTAAAAAAAAAAAAAAAATAAAAAAAAATTTTTTTAAAAGAAAAATTTGGGTCCCCAAAAAGCATTTTTTTTCTTTTTAAAGTTTAATTTTCCCCATTTTCCAAAAAAAAAAATTACCTTTTTCCTTTTAAAAATTTTAAAATTAAAAATTTTTAAATGGAAAAGTTTTAAAAAAATTGAAAAATTTTAAATTCCCCAAAAAAAAAAAAGGGGTAAATTAAAAATTTAAAAATATTTATTATTTAAAATTTTAAAAAAATAAAAAAAATTTATTTTAAAAAAAAAAAATTTAAATTTTTTTTTTTTTAAAATTTTTTAAAAAAAAATTTTTTAATTTATAAAAAGTAAAACCCCAAAAACCCTTTAATTAAAAGTAAAATCCCAGGACGTATGAGTAAAGGTTACAAAAAACCGTAGCAACTGCAAAGTGTTCAAAGGCTGGAAAGTTTTTGCATAATAGGGCCCAAGAGAACCGCACCAACTAGGGCCTTAGAGGTTCCGCTAAATTTGCCGCCATACCATATCTTAATAGATAGTAAAGGGGGTACAATACAGGATAAAACTCATAGGACCAGGAGCTAAAAACTAGAAATAAAATGATAACTTTCTTTATGAGATGCTTTTAGATAAAATGATCTTCTGTGGCAATTTTAAGCGGTTTTACAAGACAAGAAATACTGGAAAGAGGTACCAAAAGCAGACCTTATATGGTATACCATGGCTCAAAAACCAGCCAAGCAATGGAAATAGACCTATGCAGATAGGATAGATATACCAGTAAGTCTTGGACAACAGGCTACAGTATTCTAAGCAAAAATTGCAGCAATATGCCATTGAGATAAGTAAAAGGACAATACAACAAAAAACATTGTCATCTACATGGACAGTCAAGCGGCCTCTAAGGAAATCAGCTCTATGCTAGTCAAGGTTGTATATTTGACCCAGAGGAAGTTGGACTGTATAAGCCATAAAAAACCCCATGAAAATAAAAAAGTAGACAGAGTAACCAAAGGGGGCTTAAACAAGAAGATAGTAGGGCCCAAACCATTCTGCGGGATAGTATTTTAAAACATCCATTAAAAACTGGTGGTTACAAACACCAGGAGAGACAAAAATGTTCATTTAACGTTTTCCGCCGAAGTCACACAAGGGCCCAATAAGGTATAAAAGAAATATGTATGATACAGGACAACCTATTTAGGTTCTATCAGAAGGAGGAAAGAACACCTAAACATGTATGGTGCCAACGCAAGTCACTATTCAAATTTAAGTTGGCAAAGCTTAAAGAGAAAAATAATACAAGGTACACAAACGGCCATTACATCTTGGGCAATTCTTTTTTCCTTTCGTAAAATAGGCTTATGCCACCTTCTAATGAATATAAATACCTGTTAAAAAACCTAATAAAGAAACAGGTGTCCGTTGTCAGTGTATAAAAATATTTTTTAAAATGCCAAACTTAACTTTGGATCAAAAAGTATTAATTATTTATTATATTGGGCAAAGAGGTTGGCCAAAAAGGAATGTGGCGGAAAAGCTTAACATCCTAAAGAGTACTATTCATTTTGTTAAAAAAATGGCAGGAAACACACTCCTTTGAGAGAAGAGCTGGAAGTGGTCGCCCCAAACTATCGAATCAAGAACAAGACAATATTTTAGTTAATGTTTTGAGAAACCAACCATTTGAATCTGTAGTTACAGCAAAAACAGAAAGCAATTTCCCAGCATCGGTTAGAACGGCACGGCGGCGGCGCCGGCGATGAATAAGGCAAATATCCGAATTGCGCTGCCACCCGGCAGCCTTAAAACCGTTTTTAACAAATTCAAACGCGTTGGATTTGCTACAATTTTACTTGGAACCTTCGATTTTTTGGGAAAATATAATATTCACCGATGAAAAAGTGTTTCAGTCGTGCTACAATGGGATACTTAAGGTATACAGGACTCAAGGAACACGATTTGATGAAAAATATACCCAAAAGGACAGAAGTAGTGGGCAATTTTCGGTAAATGTTTTGGGGGGTGGCTGAGTGCACAAGGACTTGGTGTATGTTATTTTATCGAAGGAAGGTTCAACGCGGAGGTATATACAGGGTGTCCCAGAATATGTGGGCAATATCTCAGAATCTAAATAGAAAACCCAAAAATATTATGACAAGTTCCCATAAACTTTTTTCCTACGAGCCTTTTCTACGGAGATACAGATACATAACGGACGACCCTGGAAATCGTTTTTTTATAAATAACTTTTAAAATACTAAGCGTAATTTAATATTTTTTTAATATTATGGTTACTAGACAAGTCTTCTTAAAATGAACCCATTAAATCATATTTGGTTTATTTGCTTTGCCAGGGACGGACTAGCTCTGACACAATAAGAGCAATTTTTTTAACACCCTGTATGATAAAGGCTCAACAATATTATTTTTGAATAGCTTTAACATAAAACTAAAAAAAAGGTACTCTTGATTGATATCGATAAAATCAACTGTTTACGAGAAATAAAAAATAATGTTTGGTAATTTTTTTTACATTATACAGGGTGTTTTTAATTGTACGTCAATATTTAAGGAGGCAATTTTTGGGTTCATTTTAAAAAGAAAACTTCATATGAACGTATGTCCTAAACGTCTTAACTTTTGATATACAGGGTGGAAATTTTTTTAAAAATAAATCATTTATTATTAATATCTGTAATACCACTTTAGATATTTTATTGATATTTGACATACATGTACTATGTATCAAGAAGCATTTTTTAGTGTACCACATTTGTTTTTATTTGCCAAAATAGGCAGGTCAAATTCTATACGAACCAATGGTGGAAATAAAAAAAAATGTGTTACACTAAAAAAGGCTTCTTGATACATAGTACTTATATGCCAAATTTCATTAAAATATCTAAAGTGGTATTACAGATTTTAATAATAAATGATTTATTTTTAAAAATTTTACCACCCTGTGTCTCAAAAGTTAAGACGTTTAGGACATACGTTCATATAAAGTTTTCTTCTTAAAATGGACCCAAAAATTGATTCCCCTAATATTGACGTACAATTAAAAAACACCCTGTATAATGTAAAAAAATTACGAACCATGATATTTTATTTCTCGTAAACAGTTGATTTTATCGATGTCAATTAGGAGTACCTTTTTTTATAGTTTAAGGTTAAAGCTATCTAAAAATAATATTGTTGAGCCTTTATCACACAGAGTGTTAAAAAAATTGCTCTTATTGTGTCAGAGCTAGTCCGTCCCTGGCAAACTAAATAAGCCAAATATGTTTTAATCGGTTCATTTTAAGAAGACTTATCTAGTAACCATCATAATAAAAAAATATTAAATTACGCCTAGTATTTTAAAAGTTATTTTAACAAAAACGATTTCCAGGGGCGTCCGTTATGTACCTGTATCTCCATAGAGGAGGCTCATAGGAAAAAAGTTTATGGGAACTTGTCATAAAATTTTTAGGTTTTCTATTAGATTCCGAGAGATTGCCCACATATTCTGGGACACCCTGTATAGAGCTACTACAGAATATCATTCTTCCTTCTGTACTGGATCTATTTCCGGACAAAAATTGTATCTTTCAGCAAGATAAATGTCCCGTTCATACGGCCCGGCAAGTCGATGAATGGATAGAAGAGCAGCGTTTTACCGTGGCCCGCAGGTAGCCCGGATTTAAATGTTATGGAAAATGTTTAGGGCTTATTAGTTAAAAAAAATAAATAGAGATTTAATGGCTGTTACTGTACATAGATAAGATTAGGTCATGTTTCTGAAATCTACTTAAAATAACCGGCTCTGACATAGCTCTTATGGACTATGATAAATCTATTAGGAGGACTGCTCAACTTCATTTTAAAATAATCATTTTTGTATAAAAAGAAATGAAAACTTATACTACTAAAACTTCCAAATTACAAATTTGGAGATTTTTATAATTAATAACTTTCTGTACATATTTTTTAAATAGAAAAATCTATATTAGAAAAACCGCTGCCTTTTTAAAATATCCCACAATTTACATTTTATGTAGTAAGAATAAGTATTCACGTTAATTTGCAATACCTCCCTTCTTAACATTTTAAATACATTACACAGATCTAATCTTGTCGACGTATAAAGAAAAATAAAACCTACTTTTGCTCACTAGTTTTATTTTTTCCTTAGTTAAAGAGGGTTAACTACATTTTAAGATTGAATTATAAATTTATTATGGGTTACACATATAAATCAGTTTTTCAGATATGAGACTTGAACGCGCGGCAATAATATAAAAGGCCGGCTGACCTGAATTGATTTTTAATGATTAGAGGACATGCCACACACAAATTGCACACCTCTATTATGTACTAGAATTTTCTTTTTATTCTAGTCACCTTCACTTTTGACTGATGGGAACTTGCTTTTGTGCGAATAAATAGATTAGAAAAAAATGCTTATTATGTTGTAATAATTTTTACGGTGGTTAAAAGTTAATTTATACCAGGGTATTAATTTTATCTTGGTAAAATTTATAAAGGCTTAAAGTCTAACTACTAACTTACCGTGGGTGTCATAAGTAATAGGCCTGGAGCCGAGAGGGTCTTTGCATGTATCATAGGCCCCACTCCGTGGCTTTGGGGGCTGTAGACATCGTTATTTTCCACTTCGATTTCTTGGTATGGCATCCCTAAAGTGTAGCTTCTAGGAGGGGTGAATTTTTAAACGTGTAATTAATATCCATGCCCCTGGATCATCCCACTTTGATTCTTGTTTTATGTCGTCAAGGAGGTCGCCAAAGTCTGCGAACTCAATGTGCCTTACCAATATGGCGTCACTTAAGGTCCGCCATACTGACCGAAATGTGTAATTTTTCCACTGTGGACGTGGATCATGGGCCCCACGCTGTTGTTTCGTGATCATTGTTAACAACAAACTGTAGAACCAAGATTTCGTAAAGTCATACCTCTGGGGCATCGCCAAGTGACCGCCATAATGGGGCGTTCATTGCTAAAATGACATGTTTGCCCCATTATGGCGGCCACTTGGCGATGCGCCAGAGGTATGGCGTTTTGAATTCTTTGTTATACAGTTTATTGTTAACAAAGATCACGAAACAACAGCGTGGGGCCCATGGTGACGCCATATTGGTATGGCATATTGGGTTCGCGGACTTTGGCGACCTTCTTGACGACATAAATCCATAATCAAAGTGGAGCCTATGATCCAAGGGCATGGATATTACTTACACGTTTGAAAATTCACCCCTCCTAAAAGCTACTAGGCTAGGGATGATATACCAGGAATTCAAAGTGGGAAATAACGTTGTCTATCAGCCCCCAAAGCCTCGACGTGGGGCCTACGATACATGCAAAAACCCTCTCGGCTCCAGGTCTATAAAGTAGAAGGAAGTTTGTAAATATGAGACCAAAATATATGAAGGAATCGACAATTTTCGGCGTTTTGAAATTCATTGCCGCTTCCTGATATTTTATTGGTTTTTTTGTATCTACTCTAATGTGCTGAATTCAAGTATAAGCTCGGTTGAAACCAATCACTTATAATGGTCTAAGGGCTAGAGCGAAAAAATCATCGTCATCAGTAATATGGAGTTTCCCCCGTAAACATGTTCATTTAGTATTGTTAATTATGTTCTCGCGCAGGCTGACAACCTATTGGATACAGGGGGTAGCAATAAGGGGTGAAAGTGCAAAATTTTTGAAAAAAAAATCGTCATCGAAAATATGTCAGCCATTTTGGCCACTTAAAATTGAACCCTTAAAGTTGCTAAATCCAAAAGGGCTGACAGTTAGATGGATACCGAGGGCAGTAAAACGGGGTCAAATTATCCCGAGCGCTTTCTTTATACAGGGAGTTTGTATTTGATATCGGTTAACAATATCACCATGCAGAGAAATATCTAGATTTAATTTTTATAGGTGAAAACTGTGCGTCGGACTAAAGAAAATATGAGCAAATTTGATCTCTTAATTTTTTTTAGTCCAACGCACGGTTTTTACCTAGGAAAATTAAATCTAGATATTTCTCTGCATGGTGATATTGTTTACCGTATTGTTATGATCATGCAGAGAAATGGTTTTTATTTTTTTAAGCAACAACCGTGCTTCGGATTGAAAAAAATCAAGTGGTCAACTTTGCTTATAAATGATTGGGGATTTTAAAATTATTTTTAATTTTAAGAGAAATCAGTGACGTACCATCAATGTTTGCCAAAGTATAAGTATAAACCGTACAAAACAAGAAAGGTTTACAACTTACATCCTGGGGATGAAGATCGGCGTTTAGAATTTTGTCATTGGTATTTGGAACAGATTTATCGGAATCCAAACTTTTTTCAAAATATGATCTGTACTGACGAGGCTTTTATATCTAGCGAAGGAATTTTTAATCAACATAACAGTCGATATTGCTCAAACATAAATCCTCATCAGACGGTCGCCAGGGTACAACAAGGACGGTTTGGGTTCCATGTATGGGTGGCTCTATATCAAAACAAAGTCTTTAACTACAGGATTTTTAATGGCAATTTAAATGCGGAAAGATGCATCCAAATTTTGGAGGAATGTGTAATACTTGAGTTGGATGACATGCCATTAGCTGCAAGAAATAATATTTTTTCCAGCAAGACGGTGCTCCAGCCCGTAATAGCGATGTGGTGAGGCACTTACTAACTGTTAGTTTTGGCGAAAATTGGCTCGGTACATATGGACCGAAGAGGTGGCCTCCGGGTTCCCCCGACCTAACGCCAGTAGATTTTTATTTTTGGGAATTTATTAAAAATAAAATATACAAAATCCGGAGTAATACTGTTGAAGAACTAAGAGCAAATTTTATTAATTATTGTATTGGAAGATTGCCAAATATTCATATCTATAACGCCACTTATGCAGTTACAAGCCAAGGCCAAAAATGCATTGAACAAAATGGAAGACAATTTGAGCACCTTTTGTGATTAAGCACATATGCTAATTGTTAAAGTATAAGTAATGGGGAACTTAAACAATTTTTTATTTGATTTTTGTAGTTGAAGTTGTTGTTGTTTGTGGGTTTTTAATATACCATTATATAATAATAACAATAAAATAATTTAACCATGACCAACGAAAAAAACAATTTTTTTTGGTATTTTAGCTATTAGAACAAAGGAAAATATTGGGTGTTATTGTTGCAATCGCAGGAAAAAATGCAATTTTTTGAGATACTTATATAAGGTGTCCCATTACGTCACTGGATTCTACGCAAAAAGTCATAAAACTTTAGTATTCAAAGTTTTTATTTATCTCCATAAATAACCGAGTTATGGAAGATAATAAACACCGGAATATTTCGAGAATCCCCCTATATCTTTTAAAGCAATCTAGTTAGCGTAGATCTGATTACGTCATTACACTAAACACTATAAAAGAGAACGGGACATGTATCTTAGTTTCTTTGTATCTCTTACCATTTAGCCTATACCCTATAATACCAACCAAAAAAAAACCATCCTGTACACTGGTCATCAAAATTCTAAGTGGGATAATCATAGAAGTAATATGTTTACAAGTTACTAAAACTTTGTATACTTAGTATGAGTAATTATTCACACCAAATGATATATTAAAAATTAAAAACCACCTATCATGTAAAACAAGTGTTCGTACGTTCGTAACAATCATTTATTATAATTAATATTTCCAATGACACCAATAATATTTATTAACTTGAAGTTCTAATTATCTATTAAATGGGCAACTTCACTGAATGCCTTTAATGGATAAATTATTAAAAAATACTGGCATTAATAATGTAACACATAGAGTACGCATTTTTTGCTAAAGATAGATTAATTGGTGTATTTCATTAGAATTTACAAGATGACTGATGATTGTGTGACATGAATCATTTTTTGTGCAAAAAATCTATAATGCTACAAAAACAAAACAAAATTTAATTAATAGTAAGATGTAGAGAGACAGTTTAGTCTAGTCGAAAATATGAGCGGAATGCAAATCTGAGAAAGGCGTTTTAAGGATTTTTTCTGAGAATAAAAATTGCATTTGTTATTAACAAAAAACGAAAAAAAAAACCATTTCGATTTTTAATGATAACTCAAACAGGGCCGTATTTAGGCGGTGGCGAGATGGGCGCCCGCCAAGGGCGCAGCTACCTGGGGGGCGCAAAATCGGCCATGAATTTTTTTTTAGTCGGTTGTCAGTACCGTAGTTATATTATTATTTTTAATTGACATTATTAATCAAATAAATAAATAATAACAGAACAATTTTATAACTAATTTTCCACTTAAATACTAAATTTAATTATTTTTAATATATGAAGACTGAAAAAATATATGAATTATTAACAAAATATCAATTTATCAAATACCCATAGCAAGAATATAACTCTTAAATTTTTTTTTAATATTAGGCCGCACATAAATTGGTATTTTATAAATTGGGGGCAGCTTTAGTTCCAAAATTATAATGTATTTTTGGCGTGATCTTGTTAAGTATGTATATAAGAAGGGCTCCACGAAGCGAAAAATTTATACAATTATTTAAACATTTTTTTAATGTATAGGGTCTTTGATTATATTTAGGTGGCTTCTGGAGCATTTATTTTTAAAGACAGAAAAAAATGTTCTGTATAAAAGTTGTAGGTTTTTTTCCATATTATCTTTTGAAATTATCAGTAAATATATATCGCAATAAAAAAATGGAAAAATATAGGCAACATCAACTTTTTTAAATGGAACACCCTGTATATTATGCGCTACAATAAAAAATCTTTTTTTTTCTTTTAATATATATTTATATATATATATATATTATATAATTTATATATATATATATACATTGATAATATTCAACCATTTTTGAGATATTTAAGCCTAAATATAAATAAATTGTAAAAAAAAATTACATTAGTATCAAGAAGGCTATGAAAACAATAAAATTGTTTTAATAAATTTGACGTATTGATATTGTAAAAAGTTGAAATTTATCATTTTAACTATTAAAAGTAGTTTGTAATGCTTTTTTGTCGATGGGCTATTTAGATGAACAAAAAATCTCTATTATGCTTTTTTTTAATGGTAACAATAATAAGGTGACGACAGTGCAAAGGGAATATTACTTATTATATCCTTAACAACGGGTACCATCTATAGATACTATTAAATATATAGTAAGAAAGTTTATTGAACGAAAAAGCTTTAAAATGAAGAAAAGGACTGCAGCACGACATGAAAACAAGGTTTTGGATATCCTCCTTTTTTCAGGATAATTATTATACTTTTTCTATTGGACTTGCACTAACTACTTTATATAATTTTAGAAAATCCTGAAATATCAATCTCGGATGCGGCATCTGAACTTAATAAAACAGATTATAAAATTTATTTAACCTTAAAATTTTACAAATTTTATCCTCATAAAACATGCAGGACCGATCTAAGTATGCATTGGAAATAGCTAGGTTTATGCAGCAGGATCCAAAGTTTTTAAATAAAATTCTATTCACCGACAAGTCTTTCTTCACTTTAACAGGAATGTTTAATTACAAAAAGAAACATTATGAGTCCAGAGAAAACCCTCACCAAATTCAGCAACATAACAATTCTATTGTTTCCATGGCTTTCTTGATACTAATATGAAACTTTTTTGTAATTTATTAATAATTTAATCTAAAATATCTCAAAAATGGTTCATCCAAATATCATCAATGTACAGGGTTTTCCCGTATAATTGCGCACCCCTTTAAAATCTTTATTTTTATAGATAGAAAAAAATAGTTTATATGAAAGTTGCAGGATTTTTCATGAAGATTTTCATGGTGTAAGATAGAAAAACAAATGATGATCGGAAAATTAACAAATCACTATCAACTTCGTTATTTTAAATGGAACACCCTGTATATGATTGAAAATTAAATTCTGCTAATCTTCCTCTTTTCAAATATATATAACTTATCTATGTTCGGATAAACGAGTTGCAAGTTATTTGAATTTAAAATCTGTTCTTATAAGCCATAGTTAGCCATGGATAAAACCCAAAGTTTGGCAAAGTTAAGTCGCGTTAGCCATGGTTCGTCTTGGAAACCAAACAAAAATATAAATATTTGACAGAAGTCAATTTTGGGTTGTATCCATGGCTAACTATGGCTTATAAGAACAGATTTTAAATTCAAATAACTTGCAACTCGTTTATCCGAACATAGATAAGTTATATATATTTGAAAAGAGGAAGATTAGCAGAATTTAAATTTTCAATCATAAACAGGGTGTTCCATTTAAAATAACGAAGTTGATAGTGATTTGTTAATTTTCCGATCATCATTTTTTTTTCTATCTTACACCATGAAAATCTTCCTGAAAAATCCTGCAACTTTCATATAAACTATTTTTTTCTATCTATAAAAATAAAGATTTTAAAGGGGTGCGCAATTATACGGGAAAACCTTGTATATATATTTGAAATCAGAAAAAAAAGATCTTTTATTGTAGCGCATAATATACAGGGTGTTTCATTTAAAAAAGTTGAAGTTGCTTGTAATTTTTCATTTTTTTATTGCGATATTTTTTTACTGATAATTTCAAAAGATAATATGGAAAAAATCCTACAATTTCTATATAAAACATTTTTTTCTATCTTTAAAAATAAAGGCCCCAGAAGCCACGTAAATATAATCAAAGACCCTGTACAATAAAGACAAAATTTCTAAACAATTTTATTAATTAACAATTGTCTAATTTAATAACTAACTAAACTTAAATTTTCAAAGGGCGTGAATTTTTTTGGAGTGTTCTAAATATATTAAAAATAGTTAAATTAAGTATCCAAGTTGAAAATTTATTATAAAATTGTTTTGTTGTAATTTATTTATTTGATTAATTTTGTCAATAAAAAACTAATAATAATGTGACTATGTAAATATGTTCTATAGTTTTGTGGCGGGTTCATATTACAGTTTGTTTTTTTGGAATACTCGCCTTACTACTTTTTGGAAAATGGGACCTCTTTCGTCCGGGTCCCGGGGTATAACAAACTGATCCTGTTCAGCCCTATTGACCCCTATGAACTTGCAGATCACCTGCAACAAAAAAGAAAAAAACCCCCTAGAAAACCTAAAAATCAAAAACAATAATCTACGTTTCGGAGGCAAGTCGGCCACCGTTGTCAAGATGAAACTAAAACAAAAATCTAAACTAAATTTTAAGAAATTTTTGCTCTAAAAACTTTGTCACAAATGACATCAGGTTATTTGACTGGTATATGTACAGTATTCAGGAAGACAAAAAAAAGGTGGTATGGTGTGTTAATTGATTTTAAGTTTACCTGAATTTACTTCAGCATCAAGCATAGGTAACCATGTATTTTTTAAATTAACAGATATTGATGCTACACATCTATCTTTATTTAATAAAATAAATGCACTTTCCTTTATTTAACGTTTTTTTAAACAAGTTTCCTTTGCGAAAATGCTAGAAGCATTCCAGTTTATTATGTGGTTATTATCAAATGCGCGTTGACAAATTTTTAATTTTTCAAATTCTGTGTTTCTAAAGTATGTTCTAGGTTCTTTAATGTTTTTGATTTCTAGGTTTTTTGGGGGTTTTCTTATTTGTTGTTGCAGGCGATTTGCAAGTTCATAGGGCTAACAGGCTCAGTTCGTTATACCCCGGGACCCGGACCGAATAGGTACCATTTTCCAAAAAGTAGTAAGGCGAGTATCCCAAAGAAAAGAAACTGTGATGTGACTATGGTACTGACAACTGATGAAAAAAAATTTCATTGCCGATTTTGCGCCCCCCAGGTAGCTGCGCCTTTGGCGGGTGCCACCCCCTAAATACGGGCCTGCTTCCGAGAAGACAACAATAGGACAAAGAAAATTTTACGCAGAGAAATGGCATCGTGAGTGTTGCAACCTGTAGATAAAAGGTGAAAATTAAACTCAAATATTTTTGTTCTGATTTTTAAGTCATGTATGTAAATATTTTAAAATCTTAGGGCAATATTTAAAAAATCATTTTTTCTTTTAAAAACACTCCAAACATTCCTCGCAATGCAGCAATCAAAACGTTTTGAAGTTCAAGTTGACTATACATTTAAAAGGTCGACTCTCATAAATTAACACATTTGCTAAAATAGTGTCTATATTAATTTACAAGAATTAAGATACTCAAACTAAATTATTTTAATTTCTGTTTTATTTGTTTTTAAAAGTAACTGAGAATATATGTCGGAACCTGAATTAATTAAAATTTGTATGCAAGGGAATATACTATATAGGGATGTGTATTGAAAGAAAATTGCTGGAAATATATCAGGAAACATTGGAAATATATGGAAATATTAGATATATTGGATATATTAGAAATATTGGAAATATAAAAGAAACTAAAAAAATAAATAAAAAAAAACTAAACGTTTAAAAAAATATATCATAGGCGTAGATAGGTAATACCATAAGTGCTCAGATTTGGCCGGATATTTTTTGCTTGGTTTTGAATAGAAACTTACCTGAAACCAACATCTACAGAAAATAAGATAGAAAGCGGAGATGATTATTATGTTAATCAGACGCGCACATGGAAAAACATGGGGCCTCACACCAAACATGGTTTATTGGTTATACACCATGGTGGTAAGACCTATGATAATATACACATCACTGGTATGGTGGACATAAATGCGACATAGAACTGCTGTTACGGAACTAGCCAAGATACAGAGACTTGCTTAGCTATTAAAGAGGCAATCACAACGACCCCAACAGCAGCCATGGAGTGTCTCTTGGACCTTTCACCACTTAATCTAATAGTGATGGGAGAGGCAAGAATGGAGTACTTCCGGCTGCAACAAAAACCAAGTGGAGTCTAGGCTAGTTTGGGACATAACGATATAAACAGTCAGGTTGGTGACAACATCCTGGACGTAAGAACAGAAGAGATGATTCCCCAATGCTCATTTAATAAAAACTTTGAGGTAAAAATTCCAGATCGAAGTGAATGGCAGCAACCCGATCTTCACGGCACGGTTGAAGGCATCATCTGGTATACAGATGGTTTCAAAACCGAGCGGGAAATTGAAGCGGGCGTGTACAGTGAAATGAGGAATTTACACTTCTCTATTCCACTAGGAGCACACAGTGCTGTATTTCAAACGAAAATACATGCTTTACTGCACTGTGCAAAAGAAAATGACAGGAGGGCTTATAAAAACAAGAAGATCTGCATAATAACAGACAGCCGGGCGTCACTGGGGGCACTAGTAAACCCCAAGGTAACGTCCAAGCTGACATGGAAATGCCAAAAAGAACTGGAAACGCAACAGAGTAACTCTTCTGTGGATACCATTACATTCGGGAATAGAAGGCAACGAAAAGCGGATAAGCTAGCGTGACGGGGATCATCCAGGGAGTGGATCCGAAACAAACACAAGGAATACTGGGGGAGCCTCAGTAGAATAAGACATGGAAAAGACTTCATTAGGGGCCCATCTACAAGAACGAAGAAAGAACTACACAGACAAAGTCGGAAAAGACTTTGCATAACTGTAGGGCTGCTAACAGGGCACGATAGCCTAAGAGGACACCTATACGAGATAGGCTCATACAATGGGGATCCAAGTTACAGAATGTGCGACGAGGAGGAGGAAAAAGCTTACCATATCATGTGCGAATGTGAAGCGATGAATCACAAAAGACAGTCATTATTTAAACAACCGAAAATGAGCCCACAGGAATATATCAACCAACCAGTTTTAGGGTTATACAGACTTCTAGAAGGAAGAAGATTAATAGGAGGATTTTTATAAAATATAATGGGAGATTAAACACAAAAAGCCCAAAAGGCTGCGGTGTCTCCGGTAGTAAATCAAGACGGCTTCCGGGGAAGAAAAAGAAGAATGGTACTTGCTTTTGAAAATTCAACGAAACCTGTTTTTACAAACGGGTTTAGGTAAATTTCCGAAAGCAAGTACTATTCGAAGCCAGGCAAAAAATATCAGTCTCAAAGCCTTGAGCACGAACAGTATTTGGTAAGACCATTCCGCAAATGAAAAAAACACACTTAAAACCAAATTAATAATTAATTAACTATACAAAAAACAGTCGCTACTGAGGTAACTGTTGACGACACAATTAACACAACCGTAAAATTATTGATTTTTAAGCCAGTTACATTTTCTCTTGTTATTTTTGATTCGATTAAATAAGACATTTTCAAAAACGAACTAATTAATAAGGTACGCCATTAAGAAAATTTTAATATTAGGACGTATCTCTCTTGATTCAATTTATATCATTTTCTTAAGTATTCTTTTAGATTTTACAAAAAAAAATACACACAATGGGCATTTTTCAGTAAAACAAATATTTCTTAAAAAATTCCTATAGTTATTTGCTCTTTCCATCATTTCAAAACAAAATGCCATTCTTCGCTCTTCATCTCCTTTCTGCAGCTCTTGATGTTTTTTTTTAAATTTATACGAATAATATTTGTGTTTTTTCAAAGTGCGCAATACCGTTGTATGATGTTTGTTTATCTCTTGCCCAAGAACCCTCGTACTAACCATTTTGTTTTCCTCCACACTCAGTAGAATATTAAGATCTCTGTTCTCTCATTCTTCGGCTCTATTTTTAATATTAAACCTTACAAATATTTTTTACGGTACCTTTGGACTTAAACTTACTGACAATACGTTTAATAGTTGAAATGGACGAAATGGGCTTGGTGGGGAAATAAACTGAAAACATTTCAGATACTGCTCTAAAACTGTTTCCCGCATAATGCCGCTTAATTATGGATACTTTTTCGTCGATTAAATAATTCATATTTTTTTCAAATACCGACTGTCACTGATTTATTGACACTTTTCCTCATGTCAGAGACAATATTCATTTTACTGGTGCCTGTTTGGTTTTACCTAAACCGAAAATTTGGCAATTTTGCAATTACATTTAATTGAATAATTTAAGATTCACTTATTAAAATTTATTTGAAACTTGGCACGAGGGCTTGTCAGATTGGTCTCTTTAAAAAGTTATCTTACATTTTTTCTGTTAAATGTACAAGGGAGCCAATAATTGACCCCCTTGGGATTTCCTATGTTCCGCTCGGCGACGCACCACCCGGTATAGTATGTCTCTTGTTTCAATTTATATCATTTCCTTAAGTATTTTTTTAGATTTTACAAAAAAAATACACACAATGAGCATTTTTCAGCTTTTACGAGGAAAGCCACAAATGTTGCTCTGTCCAGTCTCCTTCAGATGACCCTGTAACTATCTACAATGTAATTAAAATACTACCAAAAAAAAAAACGATTAAGAAACTCACACCAATTACACCGAACAGGTAATTACAATTATTATTAGCCACTCGACTACACCATTGTACACGTACGGTAAAATAAACCATAAACCATTTTTAGATAATAACATTTTGTTTGTAATAATCAGATAAAAATCGCAGATTGTAAATATGCTTTAATACTATCCATCCTTGCGCTAGTATACATTATGTGTTCTAAAAATAATTCCGTTTTAAAGTAATTAATAATTTGTTTTTTAATTATTTTATTTTCCGTTTATGTGCGACTTGTAGTGTAGAAAAAAATTAGTTCTTTTCCTGGGTGCGGCGACCGGCTCTTTTCCGTATAACTTGGGTTTAATTTTTGTTTGCTTCTACGTAGTTGAACCGCAAAATATATGTTTTAATCATGCATAATAGATGCTGTGCATCATTAAGTCTTGTAAACCAGTAGCAGTTGAATAGTGAAGTGTTTACTTAAATGATCCATTGGATAAAAAATGTAAGTGTATGTGACGAACCGTTTTTAATTCATAAAAGACAGTAATTTTGCTTGTTTGTGATGACAACCTGTACTCAACGTATATAATTAAGGACAAAATTGAAAAGATGTGAAAGTGTTTTTAGTTTGCGTGGAATTTTTCTACCTGGGAACGCGCACTTTTTGGTTTTCAATATTTGCTGCAACTTTTCCTTTATGCAGAAGAATATGGCAGGCACTATTTTTCTTGCGGTCGCCTGGCTTTTTTGTTCAATATTTTGGTGATTTCGAAGGTACCAACTTTAAATTACTTCGAATATTTCACTCATGTATTTTTTTCCCAAAAGACAAGTTTAAAAACAAAAAAAAATTCAGCGGAAATTTCACGTTGCCTAGACAAAGTGGTATTTCCACTTACTTACAAACACAGAACAATCGAACCTGTTTGTTTGTATTGTCAATTAGAAACGTCAAAATCAGTCGATTTGGTCATGTACACGATGAAGAAATAAAGTAATTAAAAAAACGATTTCAGTTATAGTTTTAATTATGTTGCATAAAATTAAAAACTGTATGACAAAAAAAAACCATTTTAATAGTATAATACTTCCATATTTCTCCATTCTAGAAATATTCTTCCTAAATACCGCTCGTGCATAAAAATTAACCAGATAATTTTCATGAAATCTTGTTATTTATAATTCCACGAGTTCGAAGAACGGTAATTCTTAAGCACTCGTGGTATTACCCCCGATAGTACACAATTCACTTATTCTAAAAAACGTCAAGCATTGGTTAAAATAAATTCCGCCAAAAACAGTTACACAAAATAAGGGCCATGTTTCTATCCAAAAATCTAAGCATCCTAAGATACTAAGATTTAAAATTAGATCAAGTACAGTGACGGCCATTAAATCTTGGGCAAAAAAATTGTCAAATTTTGACTTTTCTGCCAATTTTTGTAAATCGCTCTTTTTTACCCTGTTTTACTTATAATAACTATAAATAAACCAAAAGGTAAAAGAAAGTATTTATATTTTTATGAAAACTAACAAATTAATAAATTAATTAACAATTTAATAAATTCAAACAAACTTAAATATCCTTCCAAACAAATTTAATATTTTATTGCGGCCCCGTTTTTTTCTAAGACAGGGTTTAGCCTTCCAGGCATCGAATGGACCAAAGCTCGGGCGTAGTCCCGATTTCCTCGTTACTCATTCCACGCCTCTAAAATTTTATCCTTAAGTTTGTTTACATTTTGCGGCCTAAACTTATTTTCTCTATTTATTTTTTTAACTAAGCCACAAACATTTTCCATAACATTTAAATCCGGACTACTTGTGGGCCACGGTAAAACCCTGATACGCTGCTCTTCCATCCATTCATCGACTTGCCGGGCCGTATGAACGGAACACTTGTATAACATTTCTGTCCGGAAATCGATCCAGTACAGAAGGAAGCATGATATTCTGTAGTAGGTCCATATATACCTCCGCATTGAACCTTCCTTTGATAAAATAACATACACCAAGTTCTTGTGCACTCAGCCACCCCCAAACATTTACCGAAAATCGCCCACTACTTCTGTACTTTTGGGTATATTTTTCATCAAATAGTGTTCCTTGAGGCCTGTATACCTTAAGAATCCCATTGTAGCACGACTGAAACACTTTTTCAACGGTAAATATTATATTTTTCCAAAAAATCGGAGGTTCCCAGTAAAATTGTAGAACAAATCCAATGCGTTGTTCTTTATTTGCATTTGTTAAAAACGGTTACCGGATGGCAGCGCAATTCGGATATTTGCCTTATTCTGCGCCGTGCCGTTCTAACCGATGCTGATAAATTGCCTTCCATTTTTGATGTAACTATTGATTTAAATGGTTAGTTTCTCAAAACAATAACTTAATTATTGTCTTGTTCTTGATCCAATAGTTTGGGGCGACCACTATCAGCTCTCTTCTCAAAGGAGTGTGTTTCCTGCCATTTTTTTGTAACAAAATGAATAGTACTCTTTGGAATGTTAAGCTCTTCCGCCACATCCCTTTCTGGCCAACCTCTCTGCTCAATATAATAAATAATTAATACTTTTTGATCCAAAGTTAAGTTTGGCATTTAAAAAATATTTTTAGACACTTACAAAGGACACCTGTTTCTTTATTAGGTTTTTCAACAGGTATTTATTTTCAGTAGAAGGTGGCAAAGCCTATTTTACGAAAGGGAAACATAATTGCCCAAGATTTAATGGCTCTTATTGTACGGTAGTGAGCCAGGCCAAGTTCCAGCCTGACACACACACGAAACGTTTCAGTGTGTTTTCCCCCTTTCATAACTTTGTTATCATTCCACACAAAGGTATAAAATTTTGTATGTTACGTTACATAAGTATTTTAATTGCCTGTGAAGACAAATTAAAAAAGTTATGTCAAGTTGTTTCTGAAATATTCAATTTTGAAAATCGCCCATTTTACTAATAACTGACTGACTCACTGATTCATTAACTCATCAAAATCATGGGGCACTTTCCGGTGGCTGTGTTACGGGATTCACGATTAAAGGGTTTTACAACCCGTAAACAGGGAATAGCCCGTGCATTCTTTTTAGCCTTGGGGGCGATTTTGGGGGTGTTGGGGGTTATCGGGTTTCGTGCCCATTAAGACTTTTAATCAGCGTGTTGAGAAGCATCAACTTGCAAAGCTTCAAAAAAATTGGCTAATACCCATTTTCCAATAAAAATTATGCTGGGTCCCTAGGGTATAAATAATTTTTGACAATTCTGACAATTCCTTTTAATTTTTAACATAATAGCATACATGATAGACTTATATTTATTATCTGTAAAGTAAGAATGGTGCTGAGTGACTCTAAGGTTATCGGAATTAAGCAAAGGCAATCAAGTTATATTTAAACCCAGTAATACTGATGCTACACAGTTATCTTAATTTAATAATATAAAAGCACTTATAAATATCTAGCGGCTATATTGAACATCAAAGTTATTAGAATTGTTTTGTTAAATATGTGTTTAAAGTAGTAATTGACGCTAGACTTTGATAGAATATTGACTTTTGTGTTTTGGAATTTTAGGTATTTATTGTTACATTTTTTTATTTTCTCATTTAAATCGTGAATTTCTCATATTAATTAAGTTATTTCTGTTGGTACCAAAAATAAAAACAAAATTTCATTTATTAAAACGTATCGAAAAGAATTAGTAGCTTTTAATCAATCAATCCAATAATAATTAAAAAAATATATTAATTTTATGCCGAATCTCTCCGTTTTATTTTAAATTATTTTCCAATGTTCTTCCGGATTCTACAAAAAAAAAACACAAGATGGCTATTAATTTTGATTACAAGAAAAGCCACCAATACGGCCCTGTTCAGTCGTAGTATCGAGATTTACATTTGAAACTGGCATTTACGTTTTTTCTGTCAACTATATGTAATAATGTCTGGAGCAACCGATATATTTAAACACGAAAACCAATGAGTATGCTATATCTGTCACTTTTTAAGGAATGGAAATGATGAGCTTTGAATTGATTTTCCCTTTTATTTTTCCTTTCAAATAATATTCACCAAACACCAATAGTCTAGGGAAGAAGTTAGTTTTCTGCAAAAAATAGTTAAAAAAGTACGAAAAATATGAGCGATGGCTCATTCGACGCGGATTGCAATTCTGAGAAATGTGTAATGTCGATTTTTTTTTACAAATAAAAATTGCAATTGGTATTATTAAAAAACAAAAAAAAGGCATTTTGTTTTTTGATAATAACTCAAAAACTATACAAGATAGCGGGAATTGCAAAAAATATTCTTAAAAAGGAGGAAATTTTCGGGGGTAATATCCCTAGTGCATTTAATTTTTCTGGAAAAATTCGAAAAAACAAGTTTCTAAGTAATTTGTTTTAACAAATAGCATGAGCGAGAGTGGTTTTAAAAATCCGAGTCGAAGACAAGAATTTTCCCACTTTCGCGAATGCTATTTGTTAAAACAGATTACTTAGAAACGAGTGTTCCAATTTTTCCACGGGAAAAATTAGATGGACGAGGGATATTTGGTAAGATTATTTTCTGAGTTAAACAAACATTTTATTTTAATTAAAAAAAATTTTGTATTAAAACAATAAGAACAATAATTAATAAGAACAATATAACTTTTAAGCTAAGAAAGGTAATTACTTCAAACTCATTTTAAATTACAATTAATATGAAAATTACAATTATTGTAGGTTACAGGAGTATTGTTAGCCATATCGGTTAAATTGTGTTTAATTATGTTTGTAGTAGCACTATTCTCTATGTTGCTGTAAGGAGTGTCAAACGATTGATGGTGTTGGCTCGAAGAAGTGTCTATTTTCTGTCTTTTCAAGGGAGCTTCGAAGCTTGTAGATGGTACATTATTTTGGACGGTTCTTAAGGCAGTGATGATATTTGAATGATGTTGACTGTCCATTTGTAGATACGGTTGGATAGACGCAGCTTTAGAATGCCCTGTGATTTTGATGAGTTGCTGCTCGCCTACACCGGCCTTTGCCAGATTAGTAACAGCACTTGATGGCATAGAACGGTTAGATATTTTAACTTCTGTCGTGTTCATACCTGTTTTTTGGGCTGCGTCTTTTGTCCATTTTGACAGTTCATTTCTTCCAACAGGAATGTTTTTAAACCATCCAGTGCTACGATTGGATTGCCATGCTGAATTTGGTCAAAACAATCTATTTGTTGTTATTTTAGACGTTCGTTTGTTTAACAAGGATTTGTACAAACGTACCGGACAAAATTCAGGGTTTTTTGAATTAGGAACAAGCCACTTGCTATCGCACAGATTTTTGCACCACCTTGTGCAGTTTTGCTGAAGACTGTGTTATACTCGATCCTTCCTAAAACAAGGGATACATAATTTGACTTAAATGTCAAAATATATTTTGTAGTGTAATTTTAAAGTAGATGTATGTAATTTTATTTTTTTGGAAAAGCAAAAGGAATTTTAGTGGTTATATATCGTTTTTGATTTTTTGATTTTTTTTTTACAAAAATAATACAGCTAGCAAATTGTGGATGCTAAAAAAATGGCAAAATGTGATTTATACAAGGTATTGCAAAAAAGACATTAAAAAATTGCGAAAACAGATTTTACGCCAAGATAAAAAGTATGCGCACATATTTTGTTTTGATATAAGCGTTTTTTCTGCCAAGTTACAATAAACATTTACAGATTTTGTTGCAAATTAAAAGCAATATCTCACCTGTTTGATTCACAATTATCAATTTCTTCCTAAAAATGTGCTGTTAAGCAACGAGCCGCTTCCGCCCCTCTAAGCAAGCTCAACTGCTGCAATAAAGTAAAATTTACGCTGCAACCCGGTTGGGGTTGTCTCATCCCATAAGGACACCATCTTGTAGTAGTCGTCCATATTTAAAGAAGCTGAACTTGTTTTCCTTTTTCTTCATGTTTCTGAAGACTTCTCCTTTTCGCATTTTGAGCGTCTCTAGCTGGCTTAAAGGTAATGTCGTGGAATGGGTCGAACACAATATTAAATTCTTGAAAATATTTTTTCCGTGTTTTTTGGCAACGATATTTCACATTACTTTTACACACAGTTCTTTGTAGTCTTCCCCATTAGCTTTACGCATGTTCCATGCCCAGTCCTTGAGGATTAAATTTAGCTCGCCTGTAGTTGTTGTCTGGAGTAATTGGTAATTTTTTGCTTGGCAAAATTCCATAAATTGCTTCCAGATCGATGTGTGAGTTTTCTGAGTATTTAGTGGAACACTATTTTCAACAGCCGCATTAATTTTACTTTCGGAAACATTTCCAAACCGATTCATTTTGAGTTTCAGTTGAAAAATTAATGAACTCGTAAGCGTCGTTTGTGATCTTTGTTGTTGGTAACGGTACATAGCAACACAGCATAGAAACCATCAGGTTTGTTTTTACAAGGCAACTTGTCAAACTTGCATGAAATTTTTTCGATTTTTTTTTCCGGAAAAACTGCTGACAGCTAAGTTGACAGTTGTTAAGTAATTTTTCCACTTAAAATTTATATTTCACATACCAATTCTTGATAGCGATTGGTCAAAATTAATAGGAAGGAAATAATTGATAAAAAACTACCAACTCCCGGATCTCTAGCTTTAATATTTATAATTTCATTTGTTGCTGAAGATAGGGCACTGCGCGCCCGTTTTGGGATAAATATGAAAAATCGTAAAATTTTGTTAACTTAGAAAATTTGTTATAAACAAAATAAACAAATTTTAAATAATTTTATGACGTCGTCTCATTAAGTACACTCATAGAAAGGACTCCAAGAGGCGAAAAAAATATAGGGTGATTATTTAAACAATTATCCAGCTATCAATGAAGACGAAAGAAAATAGTTAATTAACCATAGAGATTTTTAAAAAAAGCATTTAATTTTCCAACGGACCATGACCACAAATTTTTTTTCTACAATTGGGGCATTTTCCGCGTTGGGAAAAATTTTTTAGAAGCAAGCATCGCTCCAAAAATTTTTCGAAACCCTTCTAACTATTTTTCCCGAAGAAAAACCTTAACTTTTTTGAAAAATTGAGCCTATAAGCGAAACTTTTGAAATGTTGACAGAGTGTAGACGGTGACAAGTGCTTGAAAAACTTTTGTATCGATCTAAACAAGCCTTTTATCAGGATAAGTGCAAAACCAACCCTTACATTTCCCAAGAGATGAATTTTGCCACTTTGGGCGGTACATATTTATTTTAATAATAATTTAATGGACATGGTCATGAAAAGGAACGAGCCTTAAACTCCAGAAAAAAATATGAAACACAGGTTCGGTTAAATTGTTGTAACTATAGGTACTATACTAGATTTAATATTGGGTTTTTGAAAAAGATATATAGCCAGACAATAAAAATGTTATGTTTTTAGTAAAATAGTCATCTGCTATAAAAAGGTAAAAATTTCTAAAATTGTCATTATTTTACATATAAGATTTGACTCATAGAATCGAATATTCCGATTCTTAATCACAACCTTGTATTTTCTAAGTATACAGTATACAAAAAAAGGTAAACACCAATTTATATTTAATATATTTTATTTATTTTATGCCTATATGTACACCATACAAGAGATAACAAAAGGTTAGATATTCAGCCAAATCGGATGATCAATAACATTATAAGGTTTAATAAAAAATGTGTTAAGACCACTGATTTCTTATACACTCATTGACAGGTCTGAGGATTGATCTGATAATGTGGTCTATGTCCCCTTGGAATATCTTATACTCTCTACTCACGTCTAAAGCTGCATTTACACTAGGCGCAATTTCGCGAGGGAATTGCGCCTAGTGTAGACGCTCCCTTACCCCTGAGTTTTTGCTGGGTGAGGGCCCTCGCTGCGAGCCAGAGCTCAATCGGTTTCTGTCCGCGCATAAAAAGGGTTTTTCGCTCAGTGTAAACGAGGTCTCCATAGTCGCGCGAGGGATGAATCAAGAACAGTGCTTGTAGCTCATTGAGAATTTATGTGGAATCCGAAAAACTATTTCAATCGCAATTAAAGAGAAGATGTGTGAAAGGAAATTAGTTCTCAACTAAACAGTGAAAGGGAGATGAAAGAGCAACTGGGATCATACCGATGCGAAAGATCGAAAGAAAATGATAGCCGAGTCACTGGATCAGGACCAGTTGCTAAAAAACGCAGTGTGGCCGCCAACCTTTCTTTCACTGTTACTGCTTCTCTGAATGTTGTTCCAACTTTTTGACTGATCAGTGAAGCCAGTTGTTCAAAATCTTGTGTACTCATGCAAAGTTCTTAAATATATCATCAATGAGTTCCTGTACTATTTCTCCTATAAAGTTGTTTCCATATTGGCTTCTTCCAAAGAATAAATATTTGCTTAACAATCGTCGAAGGCGGCGATTTTTCTTCTTCCCCTTCTTGCTCAAAAATATGACGGAAAACACGGCTGCAGCTGCTGAAGGGACAAAACAAGATTCCATGTTGGCTGCGAAACCAGAACTGAAGGCGGCAAGCCCCACTCGCGCTATTTTTCGCTCTGAATTGCGCTCCGTTTTGGGTAGTGCGAAATTTCACTCGAAGCGAGTAAGTTTCGCCCGAATTACTTTCGCGAGGGAGTTTCGCTAATGTAAACGCAGCTTAAGTGCTGCCAGAGTCGAGCGTGCTAAAGTTTAACAATCTGCGACCCAGGAAGTCTCACATATGTTGGATAGGAGAGAAATCAGGCAATCTTAGGGGTTATGGTAAATGGTTAATGTGGTGTTGATCCATAAATTCTACGAATAATTTGGCTACATGTGCTCTTGCGTTGTCTTATTAAAAAATAGGGTTTTCGATCAAGCCAAAAGTCTTAGCCGACGATCTTGACACTCTGTTTTCCCCTACAATCTCCAGTGCCTCTAGCTTTGTGTCCTCGGCTATCTTGGATCCATACCTAATATAACCTGTTCACCCACAATTCGCAATCTTTAAAGTCATTATATTGTAGAATATGACCAAGTCTTTGCACTCAAGGCATATTTTCTAGTAAAATAAGTAAGTAATCAGCAAAAATTAATATAAAATTATTTTTTACTGACCTAAAAACAAATACGCTTCTTAAATATTACAAAGTAAGCATTATTACTTTGTGTTTCGCTTCCTTGGTTACTTAGTATATTTAATAAAAATACTTTACTATACTACAGTTTTACCAGAATAACACATTAAAAGGCAATATATTGTTGCAATACCATAATTCACAAATTACATTTTTTAAATAAATCAAGGAAAAGTTTGAACCTTTGACCAGTACTTATTTATTTTTTTATGACATTAAACACTTCCATTAGCATCGCGTATACTTAAATTATAATGTTACTGATAAAACACAAAACAGCAAGGACTTCAACTTGTTCCCTTGTTTACAATAGAATGATCAATCAAGTTTCGAAATTCATTACTGATAAAAGATGTGAAAGTTTGAATCATTTATCCCTCTTAAAACTAAAAATGACTGATTTTCAAATACCTGGGTTTATTCTGTTTCTAAGAAAAATGATTCAAAATGAAAAGACTTTAGTCCTTGTTCTTAGAAGTACGTATTGTCGTCAACGACACCATCTTGGCCAATTTAAACCTTCTTTTACGTTATTACAACAAACCGCAACTCAAGTAAAGCTTAGTCAGCCCCTTTGTTATTGATTTTTTTTTAGATTCAACACTAGCCCTGGTTTAGAAACGTTAATTCCACTACACAGTTTAGTTTATCATTCCAAAAACACGTAAAATAAGATCTATGTTCCCATCCAAAAATCTCAACCATCTTTCTTGTCTTGGCAAGTTTTTTACTAATCACAAACCGACTTAACCGGATAATCTACCCAAAAAAGTTCTAAAAAGTTATCAATTCCCATCTGCATTACCGAAAAGTTGGCCAAAATGGATACCCAGATTGCTGACTACCATACAAAAACAGCGACGTGTAGAAGGCTCTAGTGAGCGCAGGTAGTACCAAGATGCTGGTGCTGAAGGTGCTACAATTTTAATTTCCTTCCACTCCTGCAGCGAAACCTTGTTTTACCATTTTACGAAAAAAAACAAGTCTTAAGTAGCGTGCATGACCACAGATATCAAACTAGATTACTTACTAGACTCACAGCAAGAACAGCTACAAGGGGATTTTTTTCTTTACGATTGTGGCAAACCTGAAAAATTTAAGTTGGCAAGACTGCACTAAACTTGGACCGTTAAAAAAGGAATAACCGTCCAATGAAGAGTGACATTCTGTTACACAAACTCGACCTCGTCCTGCCCAGTTGACTACAAATATCCTCAAAAAATTTATTTTGAGCTTTTTCCACATCCCTAGTAATGATTTATCATCATGTGGAAATCATCATCTCTTTGGACCCGTTAAAGAGACATTGGGCGACTTAAAATTTCAAGACGAAGATGATATGATTGTGCCGAGTTTGTGTATGAGTGGCTTCGCGTTGAACCAAAAACATTCTTTAAAAGTGGCATTTTAAAACTCCCACAACCATGGTCTAAGTGCAAATATACTTCAAGGGCAAATACGTAAAGAAATAATGCAAAGATCTTTTAGGTACTCAGTGGAGTTAAATTAAAAGTTACTACCCATCTTCGTTTTTTTCCACATGTCCAAGAAAAATGCAAAATAAACAATTTTTAACCGCATAACTTATTGTTCATAATTATTTGGGTCGTCACATTGGTCGGTGTATGAAACGAGAAGTATAAAATTGATTACATATTTCAAATAAATTTCTGGAGTGTAGGAAACGCAAATGTACGAATCTAGAAAACACAAGAGCGTAAGGTGATAATATTTTTTTTTCTTTTAAAATGGAATTAAATCATCAGTTCTCAAAAAAAAAACTTTTTATTTTTAGGGGGAAAACATGTGTAAACTACTGATATCTTTTATCTTAATATCACTTTCATTTATAAAATAATAATTATCAAGGTATCATCATAACTTTTATTTAATTCGTGTTGATATTAGATTTTATTATAAACTCGTTAATAAATTATAATTCTTAAAGTAATCAACACATGATAGTAATTTATTCAACTTTTTTGACGTCTTCTACATGGGCGTAGCTATAAGACAAGGGATAGACCGAACTACAGAGATACCTAATAAATATTTTAAATTTTGATTGATTTTCATGTTTTTTTTTAAATGAAAGAGTCATTATATGTTTTTAAAAATTGGCATCTGGTTTATTCAAACATTAAAATAATATAATGTTTATTACTTTTTTTTTAATTATTCAAAATGGCGAATGTACACTAAATTCTTCCAGAAAGGTCGCAGCGAGTCTTTTCAATTGACGAGCATTGTAGCATCGGATCTAGTGATTTCAAAACAAATTTGTAGGTTTATATAGAAAATAATTTTATTTAAAAAATGTGTGCAAAACGTCAGAAAGATCGATCAATAACTTTTCGAGTTATCGTGTACGCCAATTTGAAAAATATAGTTTTGAGAAAAGCGCGATTAAAGTTTGAAGACATACACGTACTTATATGTACAGCAACGGCCAAATTTTTCCCTTTTGTAAAATAGGCTTATGCCACCTTCTACTGACTATAAATACCTATTGAAAACAGGGGCGTATCTAGGAAAAAATTCTGGGGGGGGCACACGTACTCAAAAACTGAAGGGAACTTCGGCTTGTTTTGTTAATAAATAGTAGTTTTACAAAAAAAAAACAATGCACGATGTAAAAAGTTGTGTTAAAACTATTTACAATAAACTGTAATATATATCATTACAATGAGTCCAACTAGAAATCATAATAGGATGTATAAATCAAGAGAACTGCTGAGTTAAATGTATTTTATTACAAAAAGTAGTAAGAAAAATAAAAAAAAACAGTAGTACAATTAATTTGCAGAGACACTAATTAGAAAAAATAAAATTTAAATGTTTATATTTAGCCTTCTTTTAGCTTGAGCCATATCGTTTAATACCTCGTCAGGAAACTATAATATCAGGATGGATATTCAATAGTGCTAGGCCGTTAAGGCAGTGCGAACCTGCCGTACTTCTTAAATAAGTTAGCAGCCGGAGGGTAGAGGAAAGATCTTTCGTTTGTGCAACTTGTCACTGGAAGAGTGACAAAAATTTTTAAAAGTTTCTTGATATTTGGGAAAATTGTTTCGTTGCAGGAAGCATACGCATCGATGGCATTTTTTGAAAACATTATCTGAAAGTTTCCTTTGCCATAAGTTTACTTCAGCTACTAGAGTGTATCACTGTTTTCAAAAAATAAATTCATTTCTCATGTAGAACTTGACCAGTTCAAAAATTCATTTTCAACATTACTGCTCTGCTTAAAAGACAATTCACAAAGATTCAATAATATTTTTATGATTTGTAAACCTTTCTTGGAGGTTACTATATAATAATCCAAATAAGGTAGAAAAATATTAATTTTGAAATAATCCTTATTATTTACCCTTATGTTAGCTCGGTGGACTTGTCCTACTGTACGAGGCATTGAAAATATCCCGACTTCCTCTCCAAATACTTCCCTAGCAACACTTTTAGCTTTGTTAAAGAGCTTGCAAATTCTTCGTCAGAGGTTTTCCTCAATGCCTACCTTTAAGTTCAGCAACAACATTTTCTGTCAGATTAATTGCCTGCATAAATCTATATTAGGCGACGCAATAACTTGCATAGAGGGTAGTGTCTTCGAACAATTTCTCACAATAAACAGTTTTAAAAGAAAAGCTGGATTCAGAAATTGAGTCGAAAAGTGTACGAGCTTCACTAGCACTTACTGCATCCTTCCATTGAGCGATTTCCTCCAACGAATGGATTAGTGCCCGATACAGCTCTACAAAAACAGACCACTGACTCATGCTTTTCTACCCATCGAGTAGGGCACATCTGCTTTAGTTTTGTCCGTTTTACTTGCTGTTCTTCTGATCAATATATTTTGTGAGTACTGCCTGTCTCTTAGGAGTGTTCATAAAACATAACACTTTTCAATTATTCCTAAGAATATTTCTTCCCATCAACAATTTCACATGACTTTGAAACCGCTAGATTCAGGGAATGACTTGCACAATGTACATAAATGGCAGCAGGGTATAGTTCCTTGATTCTGGCTTGCCACTCCCGGATATTTTTCCTGCCATAGATGCCGCCCCATCATATCCCTGACCGCACATATATTCAATTCAACTCCTGCTGATGCTAGGAAGGAAATTATGTTTTGTGAAATGTTTGATGCAGATGCATTTTCTATTGGGATAAACTGAATAAATGTTCAATAAGAATATTTTCTTTAACATATCTAACACAAACAGATAATTGTTCTGTATTAGAAACATCAGCAGTCTCATCTGCAAGCAACGCGAAAGCTTTGGCTTCGTTGACTTCTTTGACTATCTTTTTAAAATTATATGATTACAGGATTCTATAATTTCATTTTGTATGATTGGGCTTAAATAAGTTGCATTATTACCTGCGGTAACAAGATGATTTTCTCAAGATTCGTCACCCGAATCTATTCTAAATAACAATTTTTAAGGCCCTATGCCTTTTTTCTGTTGCTGTTCTTCAAAGTTTCGTTAACATTTAGTCTACCAGAATCCTGTGTCCACGTAATGAGTATTGTTTTGACCACAAAATTATAGTTTTTATTATTGGTGTCAACTTTTTCGATATTCGAGAGATTGCAAGTAAGCTTCCTGATTTAATATATTTTCTATTGAACGACCGGGATTTCCAAAACAGCTTTTAAATTATCTGCAACGAATATTGAATTTATGATATAAAATATTTTGGTGGTTTTCAAATTTTTCTATCCCATTCTTCCAATTTCTAACGGTTCTGTACATAAAACGCCTACGAGTTGACTGCCTGTGTGGCCCACAAGTTTCTTGGCAAAAAGGACACAGTATTTGCAGTACACTCCATCATCAATGTTGGAATAGGAGAGCCAGAAGTATTTCTGAAACCAAGCAGGATTGAACTTCCGCTTTTTGTTTCCGATCTGCGTTAACGGAAATTGAAATTCTATAGGTGGTGTCCATAAGTTTTCCAGTTTCAATTTTCTCCTATCTTCTAAGAAATTCTTGCCCACAAAATTGCCAATGTCGTTGGCGTTAATATAAACATCTATAACACATTTGGTTTATTGGTGTTGCTTCCTGTAACAAAACAAACAAGTAGTTTTAAATATGATCAAGATTTAAAGTGGGATAAAGGCGATATATTATGTGTTATGTGCGTCCTTCCTTGCTGATTAGCTCCCAAAAATCTAAGTGTCTAGATGTCCATATAACAAGTATAACAACAAAACAAACTTACCATATTGACATCTGTAGAAGTAGAAGTATTAGCGATTCTTTGTGGGTCATTATTTTCAAATACCTCGGTTTTGCATTTAATTTCCTTAATCTTGCTGGTACTCGATTGTGTCTCATCTGTGTTCTTATCAGGCTTAAGCTTAAGCCGTGTAAATAAGACTGAGTCTTCATTTTTTTAGGTGGCAGTTTCTCTTCCATCATCTAAAAATATAGGTGTACCCGTTAATATTCTGCCATAGCAATAAATGATCACAAACGCGGAAAGCATAACTCTTTCTGTCATGCTTTAGAATAATAATCAGCAAAAACTGGACTAAGTCCAAAAATTGTGCGTATTTTTTTCAAAGATACTCTAGCGGCAAAAATCCTTTGTTAGCAAAACTCTATCTAATTATTGCATCTATTTTCTACTATTTAACTGTGTATAACTATGTATAATGCAAACTATAAAATGACTGCACTACAATAAAATTTAAAATATCTATGCCCATTGAACTCACGAACTCCAACTCAATTAAAATACTATCACAACCTTTAATAGGTAAAACCTGGGGCAAAACCAAATTTTGAAGTCACAAATGCGTCCTTACTTTGCCCAAGCATTTAAACACGGGAACAGCCTGTCCGTACTACCGGATAATTATCTTATAGGACAGAAGACCCAATGTTGCCAGATGAAGTGCACAGAAAATCGTGAAACTCGGGTTCCAAAAATCGTGTAAATTAGAAACAGCATTAATATTACTTTAAAATAATAAAAAAAAACCAAGTAATAAAAAACAGAAGACACTAACACATCTTATTTATTTTAATAAATAAACATCCTTATTCTTCTTTCAAAACAACATTAAAATAAATACAGAACATATCTTATTATATTACGAAGACTCAGAATCACTTGAGTCTTCGTCTAAATACAATAACTTACTATGCCAATTTTTTTTTAATCATCTTTTTATTTAAATTAAAATCATGACATGTTTTATTTTCCATAAAACTTTTTGTGTACAAAATAGCTTCTATTGTTTTTGTTTTGATTATTACCAAAACTGTTTTTAATTAGGTTGATTTGAGAGAATACCCTTTCTACAGCAGCACTCGAATGAGGCAAACAAAGAACTTCAAAAACAAATTTAGTTAAAATTATGTAAATTTTGTGTTTAAACTCCTATTTTCACATAGGCAATATCCTTCAAATGTTGAAATATCATTTTGAATGGCTTCAGAGGATAATTTTTTAATAAACGCCACTCATTTCATTATCCAGATCCTGCATTTCTTTAGGATGAACTAAATTTGAAAAACGATGCTATCTATGTCAGAAATTGTTTTTCTTCTTTACTTTCACACACATGGGATCCAAAATTTAAATTTCTCGATGACTGAGTGGCGAAGTCGATAATTATTTTATTAATAAACTTGAAAAATTGAAGATTTAATGAAAAGTGATTACTTTTTCGTGAAAAATCGTAATATTTGGTACTTCATTCATGTAATCGTGTAAAAAGGACTGAAATCGTGTAATTACACGATTAATCGTGTAATCTGACAACACTGACAAGACCGATGACGCGTGAAGCAACTTATGACTTGTCCTTCTCTTCTCCATTGCATCGGATCTTCTCGTGAATCCCGATCTCATTAGCCGAGCGGCAGACCTTCTATATGGACATCAGGCCGTATTTTTTAATAGAATTTTATTTCTATTTGCAGAATACTCAGTAAAATACATATAATTTAAAATATGTATATACAGCTAGGTTAACCTTAGAGGAGGCTCTGGGGGGGCACGTGCCCGAGTGCCCCCCCCCCCGGCTATACGGATACGCCCCTGATTGAAAAACCTAATAAAGAAACCATGAGTCCGTTGTCAGTGTCTAAAATATTTTCTAAAATACCAAACTTAGCTTTGGATCAAAAGTATTAATTATTCATAATATTGAGCAGAGAGGTTGGCCAGAAAAGGATGTGGCTGTAGAGCTTAACATCCCAAAGAGTACTATTCATTTTGTTAAAAAATGGCAGAAAACACACTTCTTTGAGAGAAGTGCTGGAAGTGGTCGCCCCAAACTATTGAATCAAGAACAAGACAATAGTTAATGTATTGAAAAACCAACCATTTAAATCTGTAGTTACAGCAAAAACGGAAAGCAATTTCCCAGCATCGGTTAGAACGGCACGGCGAAGAATAAGGCAAATATTCGAAGTGCGTTGCCACCCGGCAGCCTTAAAACCGTTTTTAACAAATGCAAATAAAGAACAACGCATTGGATTTGCTCTACAATTTTACTTGAAATCTCCGATTTTTTGGGAAAACATAATATTCACCGATGAAAAAGTGGTTCAGTCGTGCTACAATGGGATACTTAAGGTATACAGGCCTCAAGGAACACGATTTGATGAAAAATATACCCAAAAGGACAGAAGTAGTGGGCGATTTTCGGTAAATGTTTAGGGGTGGCTGAGTGCACAAGGTCTTGGTGCATGTATGTTATTTTATCGAAGGAAGGTTCAATGCGGAGGTATATATAGATCTACTACAGAATATCATGCTTTCTTCTGTACTGGATCGATTTCCGGACAGAAATTTTATCTTTCAGCAAGATAAGTGTCCCGTTCATACGGCCCGGCAAGTCGAATGGAATGGAAGAGCAGCGTATCAGGGTTTTACCCGGGCCACAACGGATTAAAATGTTATGGAAAATGTTTGGGGCTTATTACTTAAACAAATAAATAGGGAAAATGAGTTTAGGCCGCAAAATGTAAACGAACTTAAGGATAAAATTTTACGGGCATGGAATGAGTTACGAGGAAATTCGGACTTCAACCGGGCTTTGGTCCATTCGATGCCTAGACGGCTAAACTCTGTCTTAGAAAAAAAACGGGACCACAATAAAATATTAAATTTGTTTGGAAGGATATTTAAGTGTGTTTAAATTTATTAAATTAATAATTAATTTATTAATTTGTTAGTTTTTATAAAATATAAATATTTTCTTTTACCTTTTGCATTATATCTAGTAATTAAAAGTCAAACAAGGTAAAAAAGAGCGATTTGCAAAAATTGGCAGAATAGTCAAAATTTGACAAATTTTTTGCCCAAGATTTAATGGCCGTCACTGTACATATACCTCACGGTTTACCCTCTATAATATAAGAAATAGGTACTTAAAATTATGTTCTAAAAATTTGGTGACGTATTCTTAAAGGATTATACTAACATTTAATGCAAAAAAAATTAAAAATTTTACAGGTATTTCCACTCTTAAGCATGGCTCGGCAATATTAATTGTCTATGAGATTAAAACACCAATAAGGTCAAATCGCTTCTCAGACTTTATTCCATAAAATTTATATCTAAAATAACTACATAGTTTGTTTGCTTTCGTTTTTGTAAATAAATATAAATTATTCCCCAAAAAAAACATAAACAATCTGAAGGCGCGCTCCTGATCTTCAAACTGACCGTCTAAGATTTATGATTTTTCGACTGATTTAAATATGGTTTAACAAGTAATCTAGTGGTTGCAGGAAAAATCGAAGCTTACTGACAGGTTGTCATCAAGACAAGCAAAATTGCACCTTTTCTTAGACGGTATAACCTTACAGTGTGTTATTGTCAAACCTATTGTTTGTAGATTATTTTATTTGAAATTCAAAATGACGGATATATGCATATACAGGGAAGACGATAATGTAGCGGTCCAGGAGCGGTTATTGCGTAAGTTGATTTTATTATGTGTAGACAGTGGTAGAATTAGATATACATTATACATTAATTTGTGTAAAATTTTATAATTAACAGCATAAACTAACAACATGTTTCTTATGGTTTTATATATAGTAAAATTTTATATTAAATAATACAGTGTGGGCCAAATAATACGAACAACGTCGATTTGACACACTTTCTGTCATTTAGAAAAAATATCCCGGACCAATCATTTATTTTTCGAGGGGGAAACATTTTGTGAATATTTTCAATTCTGTCCCTTTAACCCCCTAGGACAGGTAACCTTTACCTCTAAAATATTAAATGGGATGGAAGGTCAAGTGATACCCCATTTTAAAGGCCGTGGCCCAACTAGCATTTTTCGGAGCTTTATTAAACGGTAACGGATATTTATAAGAGGTTTATAAGGAACCTCAACTTTTATAATAGTTTTTATAGTTTTATAAGATAACTATTGATGTTACAAGTTTTGTAAGACGCCCAGAAAATACCAAAAGACTTAAAGTTTTATAACACTGCATCCAAAATGTTTCCGTTACCTTATCTATAAAATCTTTGGTTTTGGTTACTTAAAGTTTTTTAAAAGGGTTTTATAGCGTTCTTAAAAACCTTATTATAAAACTTTTACTCTTGGGATTTGATAGCTTACTTCGTAGAACCCTTATAATTCTCAAGGCACCTAATAAATATTCTAAAGCTACTACAAAACCTAAAGAATTTTGTAAAACTTATAGGCCCAGTAGCAACTTTTTCATGTAAAAGGGGCACAGCGGGCACTATATTTTCTAGGTTAAGATGTTATGTTAATAATTGATTTCTGTGTTTTCTTAATGTTTAATAATTGATTTTTAAGTGAAACATGTCAGAGGAAAAAAATGGAAAAAAGTTAAATATAGTAGCAGCTTTTATAGAAAGTGCGCTAAAAACCGCGAGAATATTTTGCGAAGCACACCATCAGGTGATAAATCACCTACAATTCAAATTACTGAAAATGGTTATGGTCATGCAATCGACATTTGAGAACTAATGGCTTTCAATTGGTTTTCCGTTTCCTTCTGGATTTATACCGGTAACTAAGGTTTCTATAAATACCTTTTTGGTAACTTATAAAACTATAAGTATCACAAAAGCACCTAAGGTTTTATTGCAAGAGTAATATTCCCATAAGACACTTAGGTAAGTTTTATAAAAGTTTTTAAGGTGTTTATTATGCATTAAAGGCTTATATAAAACTATAGGTGTTTAAAAAGCGAAATGGCGTCTATTTTTATGTTTGTGTTCGAATTGACATAAATATTTACACAAAAAAGAAGAATATATCATTTTAAGCCATACTACTGAAGCTAAAAGACGTATTTTTTCAAAAACATGGGGTTAAGAAATGTTGGGCAGTTTATTTGCAAAAAACAAATCATGAGACCTAACTTTAATTTTAGTTTTTACAAAAATAAATTTTAAGAGAGCCCTTTAGGGAGGCGCTTTAGTTTTAGGAAGGGTAAAATGAAAAAATTACTCGATAAATCTTTCGTGTCAAGTAAAATTAAGTCCTCATAGAAAATTCTTAGAGTATTTAAGTTGTTATAATAATTATTTAATAATCCATTTTGATAATATTAAAGCAAAAATCCATTGCTGTCAACTTTAGAGTAGAAGCAGAATAATAATGATAAGGACTTGAAATAGAACATATTGTAAACAAACGATGTAAAAGGAGATGAAGCTAAAAGGGGGCTTTTTTATTTGGTGTTTATAAACACTGTAGGTCTGGAAGTTTATAATGGTTTTTATAAGGAATATTAAGGTTTTATAGCGGTAGCGAATATGTATTCCTTGCCGCTATAAAACTTATTTGTGGTTTATAAAGGTAACGACAACCTCCTAGTTACAAATAAATGTAGAGTAAATGTTTTATATGGTACTAAAATTTAGTCACCGTTACCTTTATAAGATTCTACGTTTAACTGCTATAAGGGTTTTATAAGAGTAACAAAAACATTTCGCGAACCATTGATAGGTTCTTAGGTTTTATAAAATAGGTAATCGAAACGTAACCGTTACCATTATAAAACAAAAAATGTTAGTTGGGGGTCAGTAGTTTTCCATAAAATGCCTTATAACACCGAAGTGTCGAAAGTTATGATGTTTTTATTATTTTTTTACGTTTTTTATAATGCCATTATTTTAAAATAGCCTTTTTATAAAAGCCTTGAGTAAAACTATACTTCCCGGCACCAAATTTCGCCACCTGAAATTTTTCATTAAGTTTGATGATTTATAATTTTTTATTTGTATTTCGATTTACAATATTTTTTTATCAATTTGAAGGTAGATTTATTGACATTATTATTATATTATTCTAATACCCACGATTCAAATCTGGTAACCTTGCAGGCATCTCAATTGCTCCCCTTCGACCAATCCACCTAACAGGCAATGTTTCGTTTAAATACTGACGAACAAATAAAGAAAAGAAAACTGAGAGGTTAAGTTTAAACTTGCAGCTCGATGCAATACGATATTGACATCATTAAAATAAACCGATAAAATAGTATTTTCCATTTTAGACGGAATATAAAAAATTGCAATTTACTAGTTGTAGCAAAAAGTGCACGTAAACAAGACACCGATGGATAATGCCGTTTACTAAACAGATTTAATTTTAAATTCTACAATAATTTATGTATTATTCACTGGGGAAAACAAATTGTTGATTGTGCTATAACAAAGGTAAAGATTGGAATAAAAAATTAAAAAAACTGCATAAGAAAGAAGAAAAGTATCAAACGCACAATAAAAATGAAAACTTGTTATTTATTCCTTTTCAAGATAAAACTATTTTTATAAGACATTTTCTGAAGAACTACTAACCCAAATTTAAAAAACCAGGAGTCACTAAAAAGAGAATTAAACGACCTTTTCAATTAATATTTTAGGGGTCACTTCTTGAGTAATTTGTTGACCTTCGGCCTAAACCAAGGGGGTTGAAGTGAAAGATATAAAAATATTCATAAAAAGTTTCCCCCTCAAAAAAAAGAGACGGATCCGAGCGATTTTATTGTGTCATATTGACGTTGTTTTGCTTTCATTGTCCCACCCTGTATAATATATCTGTAGACACTAATGCGATATTGGGGAAAAAAGTTTCCAGTAAAATCTTTTACCAATTTCTATAACGCACACCTTTTTTGGGAATGCATGTTTTCTAGAAAACAAAACACCAAATTAATTTTATATCAATGTTTATTTAATTAACTGCGCTAAATTAAACAATTGGTGAAATAATAGATTTCCATTGCAAACTCTAAATATTTGGGTTTGCAAAATAAGTCGTTTTAAAAGAGATTTATTTAATTTATACAATTAAATAAATTAAATTGTACATTCCAATATTTCAATCAAATTATCGCGTTTACAAACCATTAAAAACCGATTTCAGTAAATTTATTAGAGGATAATGAAAATGTGTAGAATACATTTTCTTTCTTATATTATACCAGCTACTATTAAAGTTTATAAGTAAAGAAATATCAGTAAAACAAATAATTTAGGTAGGTATTCCATAAAACACTAACCATTTGCCTAAGGCAGTAGCAGATCAATATGATATAAAAATATGTAACATCCAACTAATGTATTTATTGCTCACACATAACCTGCAGAAGTATAAAATATTTAGTTGGATAATAGTGATATTAGAATAATCTAATAATAATATATGTTTTAACGATCTACCTAAACGGAAAAGTTTACTGTTCCTACTTTAAGTATTTATCTCATCTGAAATATCATTGGGAAAAATAAAAAGCCGCTTCAACTAACCAGAACTAACCATGAGCAACCAGAACTGAGGGCTTTTGAATTTGTCTAAATTATTCCTACGTTTGATTAAGCCATGGCAGAACTGCGACCTAAACGAAAAAATTTACTGTTCCTACTTTTAGTGATTTAAAACGCCTGAAATATAATTGTGCAAATAAAAAGACGCTTTAACTAACCAGAACCATGACCGACCAGAACTAGGGGCTTTTGAATTTGTCTAAATTATTCCTACGTAGAAGTTATTAACAAAATTTTAATAATTTTCAATATGGTATTTATTTGGTTGGTTATTTGGGTCGTCACAATGGTCGGTGTACGAAACGAGAAGCATAAAATTGAATAAATTATTCAGTGTACAAAACGAGAATATTTCAGGTAAATTTCGAAAATATACAAAACTAGAAAACACCGGAAAACTGCTCTACTTTTTTTTTGTTTACTAAAAATTTTCCTTAACAAATATTTGTGTGTATTTTTTAACTAGATTAAACTGGTGTAAAAATATCGTAAATCGTATTTTTCTTACAATGATTTATTCACTCATTTATATTATTCATTCGCAATTTCCTCTAAGCAGGAGGGAGCCGTCATAATTAGATTTAAGCCCCTCTAAATCTCTAATAAATTGTTTAAGGTTAAAGACCGATTACACCGTACCGCAGACATGATTTAGATTTATTGTTTCAATGGCAGTGAAACGCATGGCATATTTTATTCCTTACGGCAGTGCATCTAGTGCAAGTAAAAGAAAATTATCCTATTAAAAAAATATATTAAATAATATTTACATTTGGAATACTTATTCTTAAAACCAGACCACAAAGTAATATGCACAAAAATTAATTTTAAATTATTTTTAAAAACGCCAGCCTAAAAAAATCTTTTAACAAAGGTAAAATTTAGTTGTAGCCCGTAAGCGCCAGATTTGCGTCATAGTATAAAAGCTGGTAGTTTCCCTGCACAATGTCCCCAAGGCCAGTCAATGACCAGTTTCCTTCCGGATTTTCCCAAACAACACCGATTTGCATTAAAATTTGGATTTAGATTCTACTTACCCTCTTATTTAAAGTTGTCATCGTGCCGAGGGGTGCTTTTTCCCTGGGGGTGAATGCCACCTCTTCTCGGGGGTGGAATTTTTTTTATCAAAAATAAGTTCGGAAATGAATAGATTGACTAATTTTAAGCAACTTTTGTTCTATAAAGTTTTTTTCGAAAGGCATTACTTTTCCAGTTATTCACAATTGAAAATGCCAATTTTTCAACTAAAAAAACACGTTTTTAGACGAATTTTCGCAAATACCTCGAAAAGTGAGCATTTTATCGAAAATATCATTCTTACCAAAAATGTAGCTTATAAAAAAATAAACAGGAATGGTGTCCATAGATCCAATACAAACTGAAGGTTGGTTCTTATTCGTCAAATGCCAACATTAAAAGTTTCAACGTAATATAACCAAAAAACTATACATTATTCGGGGAAAACTCATAAATCTTTTTTGAAGAAAAAAAATGTGAAAATCACCCCCTAATTACCACCCCAATTAAAAATAATCTTTGTCACTTTATAATTTACTTTATTTATGTATTTGTAATATGCTTAGGAAGTTTGTTTGGTTTAAAATGCATATTTTTTTAAAAATTTGAGCTTAAAGTGAAAGAGACATTTTTGTAATTTTGAAAAAAATAGCCTTTTCTTCAAAATAACTTAAAAACCCTCAATGATACGTAAAATTTTGTAAAATAAAAAATTGTTGGTTTTCCTTTACCAATTTTTTTTTGTTTACTTATCATTAAGGGTTTTTGAGTTATTTTGAAGAAAATGCTATTTTTTTTCAAAATTACAAAAATGTCTCTTTCACATTAAGCTCAAATTTTTTCAAAAATATGCACTATAAAACGGTCAAACTTTCTAAGCATATTACAAATAAATAAATAAAGTGAATTGTAAAGTGACAAAGATTATTTTAAATTGGGGTGGTAATTACGGGTGATTTTCACATTTTTTTCATCCAAAATAAAAAATAGAGATACTTTATTTTGGCCATAACTCGCTTAATTTTAATGCTAGAGACTTTTGTAAAAAAAACAAAAATTAAGGTTTTTTCAAGTTCTTCAAAAAAGGTATAATGAGATTTTCCCGAAAAATGTATGGTTTTTTGGTAATATTACGTTGAAACTTTCAATGTTGGCATTTGACGAATAAGAACCAACCTTCAACAGGCTATAACTCCGTTTATATTGGGTCTATGGACATCATAAGCTGATCATTCTTGTTATTTTGTTATAAGCTATATTTTTGGTAAAAATGATTTTTTTGATATACTGCTTACTTTTCGAGTAGGGTTGCCGCGAGACACGAGATACGAGACGTCTCGTGTCTCGTCTCGAAGCCATTTTGTCTCGTCTCGAGAGCATTTTGTCTCGAATTTCGAGACGAGACGAGACGAGATAAAATCCTTCGAGACAAGGTCGAGACGAGACGAGACATCTCAAAAAATTTTAATGACTAAAACTAACAATATATTTCTAGTTCTTAAGAATTATACAGGTTGTTTAAGATTTAGTGTTACAAACTTGACAGCAGTTGGATCTTGAAAAATAAGTTTCTATAAACATAGGTCAAGAAATGCATCGTTTCAGAAATACAGGGTGTTAAAAAAGAAGCTAAAATTAATTGCTTTAAAAAGTATATCACCCTGTGGTTTTATAATTTTTTAATTATTTTGAATATTTCACTCATGTACATATTTTCCCATAGGAAGTGGTATTATGGAAAAATTAAGCGGAAATTCCACGTCGTCTAGGCAACGTGATTTTTCCACTTACTGTCAAATTGACAATACGAAATTTTTACGGTTTGTTAAATTAATATTTAATTTTAAGTTAATAAACTTTATCTACGTTTTTGATTCGTGAAATATTCCCCTAAATACCGCTCGTGATTTAAAATTAACCAGATATTTTTTTACTCATGCGTGTATTCTTTAAAAATTTCACTTGTCCCTTAGACTCGTGAAATTATAAGAAAACACGCTATCGTAAAAATGTTCGGTAATTTTTAAGCACTCGTGGTATTACCCAGATAAAACAACTTAAAATACAACTATTTTGTCTCCTGATTTTTTTAAATTTTGTTTTTGCTTTCAAGAAAAAATTAAAACCGATTCTTTTTATACCCTTTTGAAAAGTAAAAGTTTTAATTTGTCTCTCGAAAAAACTTAAATAACGAAAAGTTGTATTTTAAGTTGTTTTATCAAAATAATTTTTAAAAATTATGTACAATAAAAGCTTCTTTTTAACTTTAGGACCCTGCGTATTTCCAATTTCGAAACGATGCATATCCGAACTTATGTTTATAGAGACTTTTTTTGCAAGATCCAACTGCTGTTAAATATTTTAAAACTATTGCTCAAACACCCTGTATAATTATAAGAAAAATTTCTAGAAAACATTTTACCTGTGTTTTGTAATAGATTTTATGACTTATGTTTCATTATTTTAAGATTTTTTTTTCTATTTTGTGGACATTTTTATGTCACTTATATGTTCTATATTTTTATTTTAAATAAAAAAACAAATTATTAGCTTCATTATTTTATTTTTAGTTGCATATTGTGGGTGTTCGTAAAGTCCGAAATCACCAATTTTTCGAGACAACTACACAATTTTAAGAAAAGCTCAATCACGTCAACTTTTCTTTACAAGGCGTGTTATAAAAAAATATAAGCATTTATACAGGGTGTTCCATTTTTAAAAAATATTAATTCATCTTCTTACTTCTTACAAGCTTCAAACACAAGAATGAACTAAGGAAAAATGTAACATTTTAAAAAGGCAACCGCTCTATAGATCTTTAAATAGTAAAAAAAATGCAAGAACTATTGCCGCATCCGAATAAAACGGTGTGTCGGCAAAGTATACAGGCGGGCGCGCGCGGCACTTTTGATGCCTATGCAGAGGGTTGTTTTTGAATGTTTTTCTGTTACTTTTGCCGCTATTATGTTTTAAAAGTTTTAATTTAAACTGAAAACAATGCATCCTCCTTAAAATACATATTGCTTGCAGCAGATTTTGCAATTAGTTTGTAGGTATATAGTGTACAGGGTGAGTCAACGATGGCGAGGAGTAAGTAATTTAATGCCTTGAATATAAGATGTGTAGATAATGTGCTTATGTAAGTATTAGGTACATGGTTAAATAGTATGTTAAATTTTAACGATATTTTGAATTAGACAGGGCACGTTCATAAAGTGTTAGGGTGCTACAAAAATATTTTTAAAATTTAAAATGGAATACCTATGCCTACCAGATTTTTACAGTTTTGGATTATATTTATTTAATTTAGAAATTCCTATACCTACTTTCCTATACCAGAGTTACGTATATATAAGAATATTGCATTTGGATAGTTTGGGTATACTTAATTATTATGGAAAAAGTTAAAAATTGGTAAAAAAAATAAGAATGAACATTTTTAGCATTAAACATTGAAATTAATAATGTAATGATAAAATATGTGTGTTCCATTTAAACAATATGTCTTTTTATCACCATCTTGCGCCCTGTGCAGACATAAAAATTAGTTTAAAAAATGTGTAACATGTACCTAAAAATAAAAGTCGACGGGTCCAAGCATTTTTATAAAACTTCCGATCTTATTTTTATTAAAATTATCCTATACATTCCTACTGCACTGTATATTGAAATTAATTTAATTGAAATAAACCAAAACAACTCGAGACAAACGAGACAAAACGAGACGAGACGAGACAAACGTTTGTCTCGTCTCGTCTCGACCCTTGTCTCGTCTCGTCTCGAAATATATTATCTCGAAATTTCGAGACGAGACGAGACAAGGCTTTATCTCGTCTCGTCTCGTCTCGCGGCAACTCTATTTTCGAGTTATTGGCGAAAAACCGTCTGAAAACGTGCATTTGGCAAATGGGTATTTCTGAAGTATTTTACAATATGTACTATATATTATGTTCTTTTATCTGCGATGCTTCTAAATCTTTGGAGAGAAATCTAAGTAAGGTGTCGCACAACCATATGTAATTATAGGGTAATTGGACGACTCAATATTTTTTTTTCTTCATACTACAGATCAACATGCTGACCATGTTGCTCGCATTATTTGTAACAATACTGGTAACTTTACAGTTATATTCATTTTTGCACTTATTTATTGAGTTAATAGCCAATTCGGCCAGATATAAGTCAGCTGTATGGGGATAATCAGATTTATCTATGCTTTCTAAAAGCACATCGTCTCCATCCTCTGCAGTCAAAATCACACAGATTATCGGCTCATTATGTATATTGGCTAAGGACATGCAAAACAGATTTTCCAGATATCTTGTTAAAAAAAAAAATTTTTTTTTTTTTTCCTTTTTTTTTTTTAAATTTAAAAATTAAAAAAAAACGAGAAAAAAAAAATTTTTTTTTTTAAAACCCTTTTTTTTCCCGCCTTTTTAAAAATTTGGCCTTTTTTTTTTTTTAAAAAAAAATTTTTTCTTTTTTTTTTAAATTTTTTTAAAAAGGGCCCAAAAAAGGGAATTTTTTTTTTTTTTTTTTCCAAAAAAAATTTTTTTTCCCCTTTTTTTTAAAAAAAAAAAAATTTTTTTTTTTTTTTTTAAAAAAAATTTTTTCCCCCCCCCGGGGGGGGTTTTTTTAATTTTTTAAAAAAACCTTTTTCCCCTTTTAATTCTTAAAAAAATTTTAAAAAAATTTTCCCAAAAAAAATTTTTTTTAAATTTTTAAAAAAAAAAAAAAATTTTTTTTTTTTTTTTTTTAAAACCCTTTTTTAAAAAAAAAAAAAATTTTTTAAAAAGGTTTTAAATTTTTTTAAAAAAAAAATTTTTTAAAAAAGGGGGAAAAAAAAAAAATTTAAAAAAAAAAAAAAAAATTTTTTTTTTTTAAAAAAATTTCCCTTTTTCCCCCTTTTTTTAAAAAAAAAAAAAATTTTTTTTTAAAAAAAAAAATTTTTTTTAAAAATTTTTTTTTTTTAAACCCCCAATTTTAAAAGGGTTTTTTTTTTTTTTTTTTCCCCCCAAAAAAAAGGGTTTTTTTTTTTTCCCCCCCCCCTTTTTTGAAAAATTTTTTAAAATTTTTTTTTTTTTTAAAAAACTTTTTTTTTAAAAACCCCTTTTCTTTTTTTTTTTCCCCGGTTTTTTCCCAAAATTTTAAACCCCCCAAAAAAAAAAAACCCCCCCCTTTTTTTTTTTAACCCTTTTTTTTTTTTTTCCCCCAAAAACCTTTTTTTTTTTTTTTTTAAAAAAAATTTTTTTTTGGGGTTTAAAAAACCCTTTTTTTTAAAAAGGGAAAAAATTTTTAAAAAGGGGAAAACCCGGAAAAAACCCCCCTTTTTTTTGGGCATTTTTTTTTTTCCCCCCCCAAAAAAGGGGGGGTTTTTTTTGTTTTTTTTTTCCCCAATTTTGGGGGAATTTTAAAACGTATTAAACGTTTTTTAAAAATTTTTTAGACAAAGTTTTAAAAAATTTTTTCAGAAAAAGGTATGAAAAAAATTTTTTTTTAAAATTTGAAAAAATGTATGTTTTTGTTTTTTATTACCGCGTATTTTCAAGTTTTGTTTTGTTCTTTCTTTTAAAGCCTAATGGCATTTAATTGTTTCTTGCTGTTAATTTTTAAATATTAATTTTAATTTGTTTATATCTCAAAAATTTTTATTTACACTTATTTTTTTTAATTTTTTTGTTTTTTTTTTGCTAAATGGATAAGAAAAGAAGATTTTATTTTAAATATAAACCAGAAATTCCTGACATAAAAAAGTTTTTTTTTTAAATTTTGATTTTTTTTTGATATGGGCGACGAGCAAGTCGCAGATGTTAAATGTTAATGTTTTTTTAAAAAAAATTGCGGGGGCTTTAGGAATTTCTTTTTAAAAAAAAGATTTTCTTTTTTTTTTTAGTTTTGTTTGAAATGTTTTTATTTTTTTTTTAGTTTATTTTTAAAATTTAAGAACAAAAGATTTTTTTTTTTTTTTTTATTTTTTTTAAACATGGTTTATTTATTTTTTGAAATTTCATTCCCAACCAAAACTATTTTAAGTTGATTATTAATAGAATTTTTAAATTTCAGATAATTAACTTTTAAAAATTTTTTGTTGTTGTAATATAACATAAGATCACGATTAAAATTTTCAAAATAGTAAACCATTGCAAATTTGGTAGATTCCGTCAAAAGTTTACTTGTAGTTATACACTTTACTTTTTAAAAAACAAATT
>JAHBCN010003930.1:0-69339 GCA_019359885.1 Listronotus oregonensis
TTATTTTATTAGCAAATTAATCTACCGATGAGCGATTAAGACAAAAGTTGCCGATTATTAAGCTTTTCAAAAATAATTGCTACCAAAGATTTAACTTTGATATCGTTTAGACAAAATTCGGTCAAGTTTTGACACATATGTCATATGATATTTTCAACTTGGTTTGAGCTCCACTATCGCCCATTAAACTTTTGAGCATCATACGTTTTACACCCTGTATAGGTAATACTAAGATAATGTTTTAAAAAACATTTTTTGCACACAATGCACCTAATTATTATTATTTTTTATTTTATGTTGTCCCTAAAGCAGAAAAAATATTTGTATGGCACCCTTTTAAACATTGTCCAGATCATTTTAAATTTATTCGTATCGCTTCATTGTGCATACTTCGATGTTTGCATAGCATCAGAGTATAAACTTGTTCAGAATTTCATATACTTTCGTCAGTAATGCTACTAATTAAGGCAAAGATTGTATGTTTGACGGCTATTCTCGGTATAGACTTTCATTATAAAGCAGAATTGAATTTCCCAAGCAAACATGGATCCTGCTCTTCTGCAAAGGTAACAGTAAGGGGCGTATCCCAATATTCCTGTTCGATCCCAACCCTTAAAATCTCTAGCTTTCATTGGCTAGCGCGGGGGTGTCTGGATTTTGCTGATAAGAGCTGGCAACGGGACGTGTGATGCTGATATCACAAATTGTTATTCTGGTCATTTCCGTTTTGAAAGGCTCCGTGCTTGCTAAGATTTAATTGATTCCGGTTGTTTAGTAAAGTGGTGCAATAATAGTGTAATACTTATTATGTTTTTAAAATATTGAATATTGTATGTTGAATGCGTTAATTTTGGAAAAAGTGTTAAAAAAGTCAGGTACCAATTATTGCAAAAATGGTAAGATTCGTGTATGAATTTTAATATTGCTTGTTTTTAATTTAATAATAAATTATTTTTTCATTAGGTAAGAATAATCACTTTGATAATACAGAGTCATCTGTATTACTTGGAATAAATAGGATCATATTTGTAGCTTTCTTCGCATTAAAAAAAAAAATGAAACAATCATCTTGTGTATTTTTTTCCAGAGTCACTTTAGAAAATAATTTGAATTAAAATAAACGAGATATGCAGTAAAAATAACATTATTTAATGGCATTCCTTATTTATTGGTTCGTGATTAAAAATATCTTATTTTTGTCGATACGTTGCAATAAAAAGGATTTTGCACTCATTTTTAGTAACAACAGGATTAATTGCAAAAAAAGTATAATTTTTATCCATATGTAATAAAAGCAGTCATAAAGGCAAGACTGACAAAATATTGAAGTGTGTTTTGTTAGTTAAGTTATTTACTGTTGCGTTTTTTTCTTTTCTAATTTAAACCGCGATTTTCTCGTGTAAATTAAATTAATTTTGTTGTTACCTTTACTTTTTATTGGAACCATTCAAATTGGTTTTTTTTTTATTAATAATACTATCGCTTATATTTGATCTTGTATTACTTACAGTTTAATTTTTTTAATTTTAATTTAAATGGTAAAACAAAAATGCATTTTTTTAAAGTAACTGCACATTTTTGTTTTATAAGACTTAGTCGATAATTCAGTTTAATCCATATGGAAAGTTACTCCAAGAAATCCGGTAACCCTTGTTACCCTGTAAGTTAATGAAGCAAAAATTTAAGCAGACAGTTATTTGGTTAATTAATAACAAAAAATATTTTTTGAATTTCTAATTGCTTTAAAAATGTTACAAAATTTCTTTAAATTTTTTGGTGACTAAGAGATTTTTAAAGATTATACTTTAAGAACAGTTAATTTCTAGATCCGTTTTTTTTTTAATAAAATAGTCGTCAATGTTTCTAAAATCCCAAAGCGCTGGATTAAAATTTTAAAAATGTTGGTTTAAAATTGAATTAAATTATTAATTATTAAAAAAAAACAGCTTTTTATTTTTTTTTAGAAAATCAGTTTAAAATCTAGGCGATTTTACGAGTAAAAATAAAGGCAGATAATATAAAAAAATACAATATTAAGCTATTTCCATGATTTTGTGGGTTATACAGCAATGGGTTGGTAAAATAAAACTTTTTCAGTTAATGACTCCTACAACGTAGCTTTAAAGCGAGAAATCAAGACAATCATACTGTTTTAAAAGTATATATTTTTTCACAATCGTATTAAAGATAAAGTCCTCTCTTGCCTAAACCAAATATATAAATCAAAACTTTAATGTTATTTCCACAATAAACTTACTTCTACCTTTAAAGAAAAATCCAGATTTTTTGCTAAACAGTTTGCTGCCAATTCCATCCTCCCTTTATAGTCCATTTTGAAGAGCCCCGAACGTTTCACTTTGTTAGTTTCTTTATTCGTAACCATAGTAGAAAGGGGAACCTCTTGCCTGCAAAGGTCCTTCATTATATGCGGTATATCTTTAAGTCCTGTGCAGGGCCGCCGCTGAAAAAAATGTAGAGGGGGTCAAAAAGTTTAGGTTAATTTACTAGCCCAGAATCAATCGAATTTAAAACGCAAATAAAAAACCACAACTTTAATTTCTAAATAATAATCATATTCATTTAAATTCCTAGGCGATATTGTAAAATTTAAGGATTTAGACGGGAATAGTTTTATTTTAAGTAATTTTAAAAAACCCAGGGGGTCGACGGACGTTCCCAGACCCTCTGCCGGCGGCCATGGTTCTGTGTTAATAATCTACATCTAAGACTCGTCAGAAAACGGTTATAATTTAAATCTTGGATCTAAAAATGTGTAAAATGCAAGTGTATTGCTGAGTTCGGCGTTTTTAAACCTGTCCAAGAGACTTAAATTTAATTTTTCAACGAGTAACCTAACATTTTTATTAAGTTTCATTTTGAGTAAATCCTGACAAACAGCTTTTAAACCATTACTCAAAGGTATAACTAAAGAGCCGGTTGCATACTTTTCTTCATTTATAGTTTTCGTGACTTCTTCAAAAAGCTTTAATACTTTGCATAATTGGTGACATGTTTTCCACTCTTCTTTTGTTAAAATCCGTAAATCTTTATCTATCACATCAATAGTACTTTTGATATATTCTTTTAAATCGACGAACCGTTTTAACATATAGAAAGTGAAATTTCACCTAGTAGCAACCAGAGCTGTCAAAACTTGAAGTACTCCAAGTAAAATTTTACTTGAAGTACTTTTTTGTACTTCAAGTATTTTACTTCAAGTATTTTTTATTAGGAGGTACTTGTACTTGTTTAGTTTTTATGAAGATACTTGGATTTTTACTTGATTTGACCAAGTAAATTACTTGAAGTATTTATTTAAGTACTTGAAGTATTAGGATGTACTTGAAGTAAAAAAAAGTACTTCAAGTAAAAAAAGTACTTTAAGTAAAGAAAGTACTTGAAGTAAAAAATTAACCAAGTACTCGAATTTATACGCCTTAGATAATCGTACAATCAAGTTAAAACAAGAAATTCGCGCAACCGCTGCTGTTTCTATTGTATTGCATTACAGCGCTCATTTAAATTGGCCAAGTGTAACTATTACTGAGAATGAGACTTTTTGTTCTTTAAATCGGTCTTGTGTCAACGTGAAAATTATAAGTGCCCTGGTCTGGTGAAAATAAAAAAGAAAGATACCTAATAGTAGAAGGTATCCCAAGAATAGGATTTGGGTGCCAACCTGCTGTAGGCACCCATATGAAAACACTTGCTTTTGACAGATGTATCGGATGCCAACGGGTGCCAATGCCAACCCGTTGGCAACCACAGGAAAAAACCCATTTTGGGAAAAACCAATATTTCCTATAATAGTTTAAGGCCCAAGCGCTCACCCGAGTATGGCATTGTAGGCCTGTTGCCATAAATTTACATACGAAATTTTACATTATTTCGGACATCGGATGCATAAGATCCCGACTTAAAACGGGACACTCAGCAACCCTACTTGTTTTCCTAACTATAGTTTTTACCGACTGGCCTACTTTCCAATGACGTAGGGTTCCGTCCTTAAGCTTTTGAGTTGTTGAAAACCCCGTTTTGAGGAATAAACCCTCTAACTTCCTTACAAAAAATACTACTCAAGTATAATTTGTTTTACTTAAAGTACTTTTAATTACTTCAAGTACTTTTATGTACTTCAAGTACTTTGGTTTATTTCAAGTACTTTGGTGTACTTCAAGTACTTTGTTTTACTTCAAGTACTTTGTTTTACTTCAAGTACTTTTTCAATTTACTTGAATGTGGACATGACATGACACTCAGCAACCCTACTGGTTTTCCTAACTATAGTTTTTACCGACTGGCCTACTTTCCAATGACGTAGGGTTCAGTCCTTAAAGCTTTTAGGAGTTGTTGGAAAACCCCGTTTTGAGGAATAAACCCTCTAACTTCCTTACAAAAAATACTACTCAAGTATAATTTGTTTTACTCAAAGTACTTTTAATTACTTCAAGTACTTTTATGTACTTCAAGTACTTTGGTTTATTTCAAGTACTTTGGTGTACTTCAAGTACTTTGTTTTACTTCAAGTACTTTGTTTTACTTCAAGTACTTTGGTTTACTTCAATACTTGGATTTACCAAGTAAAATACTTGGGTGGACTTCGTCTTTTTCAATTTACTTGAAAATGCAAGTACATTTTAATGAATACTTGGTGCTTGTACTTGAAGTAATTTTTAAAAATCAAAAACTTGGTACTTGTACTTGAAGTACTATTTAAGAGTACTTTGACAGCTCTGGTAGCAACATCTTGAAGAAGCTTCAATGGTTGTTTTTCTGAATTATTCTGAATATCTATTAATCTTTGATTGGAAGTGGTGCTTTGATTAAAATGGCTTACAATACCTTTTTATCTTTTATCTTGTATATTTCAGTCTGTGACAATTTGTCTTAAAGCCTTTGCTGAATTAAGGCTTGTATGTTGCACTGGTAAAACTTGATATGCAAGTAAGATTGACGTCATTTTAAAATATTCATTAATAAAATGAGCCGTAACACCAATAAAGCTCTCTGTATTTACCAATGGCCAACAGTCTGTATGACACATACTTTTCTTGCGTTTGCCACTAAAGATCTACATTTTAAAAGAAGTTCTTCATATCTTGCCGGAATCAAGGATTTTGAAATTGTGTGCCTGTTATGTATTATATTTTAGTGCAAATAAAATTGAATTTTTGACATAAGAAAAAAATTATATTGCTATTACCTTTTTATTTTTTATCATATCATAAAAAATTATTAGGTATTGCTATCACTATTTTTGTTATCCTTAAAATGTATATTAACGGGAACTTCATTAACAAAATAATTTTATTTATAACTGCAATGAAAAATTTAAAAATCATATTTAAGAATTTCAATGGTTTAAAACCCAGGGCGCCAAAATGAATAAGAACGGCCTTGGGACTACCTTAAGTTAAAAAAACCTGTTTTATTTAATATCTATAATTTGTACAACAGTGTGTTGTATATAAATTTAGTGATTATATATTTTAAAATAGCGTATATTTTTATATTCTTTAATAATAAAACTTTTATACACGGTACTATGGGTCCGTTTGAGGTGACTCTTCGAGCCTCAACGTTTAATAGCTTTTCTACGTTTGTTCTTCTTGAGACTTGAAAAAAATATGAAACCTTTTAATATTATAAATGTCAAGATATAGTATTACACTTTTACTATAATTTGTTTTTAGCCCCTTATAACAAATATATCAGCAAATCGTTTGGAGGACCACATGGAATGGTCTGCTGATGGTGAAAATACCGACTACAGCGCAGGATCCTCTCCCAGTGGACGTCGAATAGTCATTTACAATCAACATGAGGCTGATTCGTTATCAGACGATGATGATTTTTCAGATGAATTGTCACTGGTCGACAGTGATGATGAGAAAAGATCTGAATTAAATAGATATTCACCTCATAATGCTATTCAGGTACGAACTTAAAGTAATGACAAATAATATTTTCACATAGACATTTCAAAGCCTACATGTTTAACAGGGTTCTGTAGGTTTGTAGTATAATAATAATAATAAATAAAATAAATTAAAAAACAGTTTTTTAGACATATATTCTAAACTTCTTTGTATCCTTAAACGACTTTAATTTTGACAATATTTAGTTAATAAATGTCTTACCAAGGTACTTCTATTCTATCTCTAACTAAATACTAATATTAAAAAGGTTTGAATATTAAATGTGAAATGATACAAAAATGAAATTAATTTTGTGGGATTTTATTTTGTTTGCAAAAAGTGGGTAATAGTTGTTTTCAACTATATGTGTTTCAGCGTTTTTTAGCGGAATTTTTAGAAAAAAAAAGATCTTGCCCATTTATTGCCAACTTTCTTAAGTCAATAAATAACATGTTTGTAGAGGAAAATAGATTTAATTTGTATAGTATCTCAAAATAATTTTGAATAGCATTTCTTACAATTTTTGAAATCATAGACTTAATAAAATAAGTGTTAAAAAATATATATCTACCCTTAAACAATCGATTCATAATAGTATTTATTTTTTTCAAGATATATATTATATTATATATTAGATTTCCAATTCTAAACATGTACTTTTAAACGGTAAAAGCAAAAGCATGGATTCTGGACCGAAAAATGGCGCATGTAGCACATTTTAGTAAAATGGTAAAACATAAATATGTTTTGTTCGTTTAATTTTACGAAATCAAAACATATAATAAATTGCATTTTTATTTATTTCAAATAGGTAAAGATCCTCTCTAAAAAAAACTTTTTTACATAAAACAAATATTTATTTGCATATAGACCCTTGTTCGTAAGGAAGTATAAATGCAAAATAAATATTTGTTTTAAATAAATCATAACAAGGCTTTAAATAATTTTTTAAATTTACATAAACAAATATTTGTTTGGCACATACCAAAAAAAATAAGTTAAAATAAAATTCATTTTTATTTAGTTCAAATAAATTCTTTTTTCAGTGTACAATATTCAAATAGAAGTGTGTAGTTCTCCTAATCCCTGTCATCTAGATATACGCTTTTAAAGTCAGTCCATGTATCTGCGGCCCAACGAACATTCCTTCTTTGAGGTTTGCATCAGTTACACATCCATATTTTGGTCGCAAAGAAAAATAAGCATTTTATATTTATTATTATATAAGGCTCCAGGGGTGTTTTTCGAATCAGGCACAATGTTCACATATACACGACATAATATGAGGTCACCCTGCAGTCCTGCAACCCAGCAAGTGTGCAACGCCTTTTAGGTCGGCACAGATATTTTATTTATGGTTTTCGTATTTTATGCTCACGCATTGTCTCCTACGTTGCCTTCATATTTACAGCATACCCACCGAAATAGTTGGTTGGTTGTTTGTAATATGTTGCTTGACTTGTTTTCGAAGGTCAATAAAGAGTCGCCACTCGGAAGGTTCTTAATTTTGATTATTTGGCACTGCTACGCAAAAACTCGTCGCCTCTTCCCTTTCCAGTCACGCTTTGCGATGTCGCAAAATAAGCTTTCCGGGGTTTTGTCGGTGGAAAATCTAGATGTTGGGCTCTAAGCCCTCAGGAATATCGATGTTTCCACAAAATTAATTTTATATCGATAAAAGCACAAATTAAATGCGGTCAAACCAAGGACTGCTACTGGTATTGGGCATAACCTGTTTCTGACAGTTCTGACGCTTCCCGCTGAGCGCGCATCACACAAAACAAAAAAACCGCCTTAAGGGATTTTTTAGGAAAATTTTTATCGCTCACGAAGTTTTTTCTTTTTGGGCCCCAGGGAAGAAAAAAAAGGACCCCCGAAAATTAAAAAAAAAATAAACTTCCAGTTCTTTTTAAGATGTCAAGTGAAGAAAACTTAGCATCTAGTAAGGAGGAAGATGATATTAATTTATACTTGCGAAATCGAAGAAGAAGAAAAAATATTGGATACATCCGTATATCGCAAAAATTAGAAGAATAGAAATATTCTGAATATTCTAATGATATAAAATTATGCAAGTATGGAAATTTTTCTACTTCAGTAGTAATTTTCAAGTTAATATCTCGTTTAGCAGCCTTTTTTACTAATAATTATTCCACAAAATATGCTATGTGCGAGTGTTGACAGGTAACTAAAGAAAAAAATTTAACAAGCAACATGTTGCCGAGGTGTCGGATCGCTTCGTATAGAGTCGGCGATTCAAACACACGGCGGAAACATCCTAGCGATATATAACTCGCATGTCGTGTTGATGTCGCGTAACGCATATATTGAAATAATATGTATTAGTCTGCCGGAGAGAATTTTTATGTAAAACAGTGTAATAGACAAATCGGTTTGACGAATTTGCATTTATTATGCGACTTATTACATATTGCAGTTTTATAAAAAATAAGCGTTTCTAAAAATAAAAATTAGCGATTTGGATTATTTTTTTCTAAAAATATTATCTTAAATTTTTTATTGAATTTATATGAGACATTACGTAACAGCAAAAATGGTAACGGTAGTAGTAATGCGACTCCAGCCCTGTTTTTACTTATGTCACTCGAGTGAGTTTGTTAAACTCGTACTTTACTACACTATTTTACATTTTTACTTATTATACCGCACCGGAACAAACCGAGACTGACAGGTTTAAGTTTACATCTCGTAGTTCGCCACACTTTAGTAAGAAAATATAAAATAATAAAGGTCATAGTTTGGGATTGCTAAGAGAAATCCCACTCGAATTGCAAACTTGCAACGTGAGTGAGATTTTACTCGAGTGACTCGAAAACTCGAGTATAACTCGGGGGAGGTAGTAAAATTGCTTGAGTGACTCGAGTCACAAAATCCTAGTCGAGTCTCATTACTAAACGGTAGCGAATTATTTTGTTGTACAAGTCTATAAAACAAATTAATTTACGTAATTACTTTTTTATAATTATTACTTTCAGATTTTTTAAAATTAATTAAGAAATGCAAATTTCAGACCCCAAAAGAATTACAACCAAGGGGATTTGTAAAGAAAATATTTACGAACAGCCGAGAAAGGTGGAGACAGCAAAATGTCAGCGGAGCTTTTGCGGAATTAAGGAGGCTGGTCCCAACGCACCCTCCAGATAAGAAGCTGTCGAAAAATGAAATTTTAAGGATGGCAATAAGGTAAGGAGTAATGAAATACTTTTATGTTTTTATTTGTGTCTTTGTAGGAATTTTTGTATCGTGTTACCGTGCAAAATAAAAATATTAATTGAAGCTGTACAAGATCAGAGTAGTACAATATTTGTGGCTTATCTTGTAATAGAAAAAATGTGATACTGCCACTTTCTGTATTTTTTGCGTAGAATCTGAAAGAATAGTTAAGAACATGATTTGATTTGACTTTTTTTAACTTTTTTCTATATTTTGAATTAAATTGCAAAAAAGACGCTTTCAAAAACAAAGCAATAAATAAGGTTTCTCATTAGAAAAAATGTTCATTTTAATTATTTACATTCGTGTTGGTTTTTAATTTACATTATTTGCATCAAGTGGTAGTAAGGATTTTATGGAAAAATAGAAAAGAAAGCTATATCAATAATAATATCAAATTAAATTTTAAAAAACATTATGTCTTTTTTTTACTAAGTTGTTAATTTTATCGTGTAAGCCATTTTGGTGATGATCTCAGAAACTACGAAATATAGAAAAAAGGTTAAATATGGGCAAAGGTTTAGAGGAGAATTTGTTAATAATTTAAAGACCCCAGCTGCCTACTTCTTATCTTTTAAATTTTGAGATATTTTACAAAAAACTGAAACGTGACATATTTTACAGTGTGTCCGAAAATACCGTTCGAATAATTCTAGGTGTGATTCTACATGTAAAATTATGAAGAAAAGTTTATATGAACATAGGTCCGCCAATGCGTCATAAGGTTGCTATGGCGATTCAAAGATTGCACCGGGATATATGTTTTATTTTATATCTCTGGAGTCGTTTAAGATATCCATATCTAAATTTTGGCATATTAATCGCTTTAATTTTCGCGGTAATTTTCACTGTTTTTACTAAATAATTATTTTAATCAGGGACGTACCGACAGGGGAGGTATATATTTAATTTTTTCACATTTTTATTAAATGTCATATTGGGCGACCATGCAGTACTATTTTCTTTGGAGAGTGTTTTCTCGAAAACGCAGAATCAGAATTTTTAAAGAAAACTGCAAAAAGTATTTAGTAAAAACACTGAAAACTACCTACTATTAAAAGCAATTCATAGGCCAAAATTCAGACGGCTATCTAAAATATAAAATAAACCCTATGTCCCGGTGCAATCTTTGAATTGCAATAGCAACCTTATGCCGCATTTGCGGACCTAGGTTTATAAGAACTTTTCTTCATAATTTAACATGTAGAATCACCTCTAAAATTATTTGAACGATATTTCCGGACACCCTTGTAACATTTTTGTTTTTTTTTAAAATCTATAAAAACATTTTTAAAGCAACTTTTTATGTAAAAAACAATTATTGGATCAGAATTTTAATTTCGACGTTTCGGCTATTCTTAATCATCATTAACTTCAATTTTAAAACTATCAAATTTCATAAAAAAACAATTTTATTATATTAAGCCATGGTAACGATATTATTTTTATAAATATTTTATAAAAATATTTAATGTAGAAATCACAATAATCACGAAAAAACATTTATAAGCTTAAAAAAAAACATACACAAGTTCACAATGCAAAAACACCTTTTTTTAAAGACGATACTTGTCATTTGATGCAGTTAGTTTTTGTTAATATTAGCCAAAACATCTCGAGCTCTCTCTGATCTCTGCTGACGGAGGTTTAGATTCCGAAATTTCGTTTTTAGCGTGACAACCACCCAAAAAGAAATCCAAGGATGTAATATCTGGCGACTTAGCAGACCATTATATAGGACTACCATTGGGAATTCGGTGATGCCCAAAAGTTAAATATGAAATGGGGAGCACGTTAAAAACAAAATTATGGAATTTGAACTCCTCTTTAACGCTGACAGAAATAAGAGGGAGCTTGAGCAGGGCCGAATTTAACTTTTTGCCGCCCATAAGCTAATATATTTTTGCCGCCCTAATATGTCAATATTTTTTGGATATGAGAACGAAATATTTAGCATTAAAGAAAATGTTAATTTCACTACTAATTTTTACAAAAAAATAATGAACAAATTAAACAAAAGTATTTTTTACAGAAAATTAAATAACAATTATTTATTCTTTTTTTGAACTATGTATTATTTAATTATGGGCAAAACCCTATACTTTCTTTGAACCTTTTTTCCTGCAAAATCATTTATTATATCATTAAAATTTACGATTACATTTTTTCAAAACTTAATCATAAATTTGCCGCTCATAATATTTGCCGCCCTAGGCTTTAGCCTGCTCAGCTTTTGCGGAAATCTACCCCTTAGCTTGAGATATTTTTGCCAATATTAAGAGAAATTCACTGCAACAAATGACAAGTACCGTTTAAAAAAATATCGTGTGGCGTAGTCCTATGAGGGCAGTAGTTTGTTTAATAATTTCAATTATTGTTTTATTGCTTTGTGAACTTGTGTATGTCCCCAGTTATAGTTAAAAAATGGTTTTTCGTTATTCTTGAAAAATAATTATTTTTAATTAATGCTACAAAAAATAATATCGTTACCATGACAATCCAAAGCCTACTAGAATGAAATCGTTTTTTTATGAAATATGATAGTTTTTTTTATTAACTTGTAAATCAATAACGAAGTTTTTATGGTTAGTTTAAAAATGTAAAAATCCCATAGGGCGTCCATAAGAAAAAATGAAGATGATTTGGAATATTTGTATATTTTAAATGTATTTCAATAATTTTTTTGTACACAAAAATTGTTTAAAAAATGTTTTTACAGATTAAAAAAAAATACAGACAAAAAATTGCAGAGCTTCATGGAATATGCCACGTTCAAGTTTTTCTTTTAAATATCTCGAAAATCAAAACGCCCCTTTGTTTATTTATCCGTTTTTCTATCATTCATACTTTCTGAGATCCCAATAATGCATCACCAATATGAACAAATTTTGATGTTACGGATTTTTTGTAGAAAAAAAGGAGGTTTTTTTAAACAATATTTATAAAACATGATATCCAAGATAAATATATATTTGCATGAAAAATAAAGTTCCTTTTTAATTTAATCCAAACCTTAAATTAAAATATTTTCTTGACAGAATGGTGAAAGAATTTAATAAAGGGCAATATGCAATATGCTGTGCTAAAAATTCTTCCATGATTCTGGGCATAAGGTAGTCGATATCTACTTTAGGGGTCTCATTCCTTAAGGAGTACAGCCGTTGTTTGGAACGGCTGCCCACAATAATATACCATGCATGTTTAATTTAATAAAAAGTTCTGAACATTCTTAGAAGTCGCAATGTAGGAGAATCGAGGCTTGTTACCTAAAACTTCTAAATTCCTTTCACGATCCCACGATAGTCATTCTTTGCACTTTTTAAGATGATTACGTCAAAGTTCTAAAGTTTCAGGTAATGCTCAGTGTGAGCGAATAAGAAAAGCCGAAAATTTCTAATTTGACGATAGATAGTTTGCACGACTTTTCTATCAAGTAAGTTAGTGATTGATCTGTTGGTGAAGAGGCTAACAATCTTAGGCCACGTCTTAGAGTTCTGTAGTTCTACAGGTTTATTCTGTACTCCAACGTTTTTTTGTTGGCTCTTTTTGAAACCATGCCCAACATTTTGCCACACTGCACAACTTTGGTGCACTCTTTTAAGAATTATTCGAAAAGAATTAATTTTATTAAGTTAGTAGTAAAATCACATGTTCTTGCATATGCAATCAAAAGCATTTTTGTCTGATCTTTCTTCAGCTCTGTTTTATTGTCAGTCGGTATAAGCCTAAAAAATTATTATTTTTTGTTTTTGTCCAGATAAGGATTTACACAAAATATAATCAAAGTAAAATACCTTTAGCTGAACCTTTTGCAATTATTTTAATTAAAATTTTTGGCATTTTATATTTTTTGGTGTGTTTTTTAAATAACACAAATTAAAAAAATGCCACTGATCCTAATAAATATAAATATTCTTTTCACAGGTATATTCGTCTTCTTACCAACGTCTTAGAATGGCAACATGCTAGCTCAGGTCCAATTCAAGTAAACATCAAATGCGAAGATTTTCAATCCATAACGCGCCATAATATTTTATCCATGAACCAAATAGTTCGAAATAGGGCTAGGTTAAGAAGAAATATACAAACAACTCAACCTTTACCTATTTGCGATAAAAACGGCAATAATCTTTTAATGATTGCGCCTAACAATCATTTGCCGTTAAGAAAAATATGCCCCCAGTATTGAGTTGGTATAGGAAAGGGGAGAAATGGGGAAAAAATAAAAAAGAGAAGGTTTGAAAGGATTTAAAAAAAAGCAAGAAAAATAAATTAAAAAAAATGCTTTTTTTAAATTTTCGGATTTTTTTGGGATCTCGAACACTATTACAGAATAAATAAAATGGTGAAAGTTGTTTTACTTTTTCAGTTATTAAGATATACGAAAAAATAAAATAAAATAATTGCCTTTTAAAAATATGCTGTACAGAGTTATACATTTTAAAGTAAACAGGACTTTATTATTGAACTTCCCTGTACTTTTTTTAAAAAACAAACACAGCCATTTTGTTTTTTTTTTCCTAGAATTAATAATTAATCAAAAAAAATTTTTAAACAAAAACAAAAGAGCAGCAGAGTGACGTTTTTTTTAAAGGGAATACCCCTATATTTTTATATCAATAGAAAAATTTTCACGAGTTCGCTGATATAGGGGTTGCTGGTTTATTTCCGGGTTCTCCCAATTTTTAGAAACTGCATGAACTATAAGGATATTTCCCCCGGGTGCCAGGTGCTTATTTGTCAAAGTCAAAAATTTTTAAAAAATACGTTTATTTTTTTTGGGAGTAATTTTATAATGGGGTTTTCATCAAAAAACGGCTTCAAATTATATTATATGCTAAAAATGATATGATATATCAATTTTAAACCAACACAAAATTACAATAAACGGAAAAAAATTAAAATACAATACGAGGTAAAATATGGTGGTAAAGAACACTTATAAAAAAAAAATTATAATATTCCCAATAATTTAAAATGTTCCATATAACCCCGTTATTTTCGAACATGATTTATAACCCCCCTTAGCTTTTCTAAGCTCGTCGATATTTTTGAGGTTTTGGTTAAGACGATTAATTTTATTTACAATTTTTTCTTTATTTCTTCCGGTTTGTGTTCCATTTTGATAAACGACATTCTTTAAGTAACCCCAAAAAAAGTTGTCCAAATTGTAATATCGGACTATTAGGTGGCCATCTAATAGTGCCATAAGTCCAATCCACTGATTGTATCGGCGATTGAGATACTGCCAACTTGACGAAAGCATGGGGCGGCACTCCGTCTTGTTGCCAAATTATCTTGCGATACTTTTTGAGTGGCAATTCTTCTAAAATGTCCTCAATATCGTTTTCAAGAAGATTGAAATATCTTTCTCCAGTTAAGGATCCCTCATAGAATATTGGCCCGACAATTCATTGTTAAGGCACACCCACCAGACATGAAGAGAAGACCTCCCCCTTGGTATTTAATTTCTTAAAATTTCCTGGGATTTTTGTCTTGCCCAGCTGTGCGTATTTCGGTTGAACATTCCCGATGTAGAACGTAGTTTATCCGTCCAAAGAATCGTTTGAAACAGGGTAGGATCGTTATCTTGTCATGGTTTAAAAAATTTGGAAAAAATAAAGCGAAGTTCCTTTTGTTCACGGTTAAATGTGCACTGGAAGAAGTGATATGAAAGATATTTAAAATTTTAGTGTTCTCTAAACGTCCATAGGTTACTCTTTTTCTGCAGGGACATACCTTTAAGTCCCAAAGTAAAATTGACTTTTGGGATACAAAGTAAAAAAAAAAAAAAAAAAAATTTAAAAAAAAAAAAGAAATAAAAGCTGATCGCGTTGTTTCTTTTTCTTTCTTTGTAGTCCTTTGCAATATGGGTAACGATACGTTGTCCTCGAATAAGAATTTTCGTTTTAAAATCGTTTTACTGATATATTTCGGTGGAAATTTGCAACATATCTTTGTGTTTCCTGGCTTTTTCCACATTTATAATGAGAGTTATAATTTGAAGCCGTTTTTCTGTGAAACCTATTATAAAACTCTAAAAGTAATAAACGTATTTTTAAATTTTTTACTTTGACAAATAAGCACCTGTACCGTGGCAGCCAGTTTTTCAGGTGAAACTATCCTTATGTATCATGCAGTTTTTGACAATTGCGCAGGACCGCAGGAAATAAACCAGAACCCCTATATCACCGAATTCCACGTGAACATATCTATCTATTGATATAAAAATATACGGGGTAGTCCATTTAAAAAATACGTTGCTCGTGCTGTAACTCTTTTGTTTTTGTTTTAAATGTTTTTCTGATTAGATTATTGAGTTCCACGGAAAAAAATGTTATATTCGTTTTTTAAAAAAGTACAGAAAAGTTCAAAAATAAAACCCTGTTGACTTTAAAACGAATAACCCTGTACATTTTTTCCAATTTGTAAAACCATTTTTTAGTCAAATTTCTTTTTAATAGAAGTAAAATAATTATATACTGCAAATAAAGCCAATAAGTTTTAAAAATCATAAACTAAGGTTATCTTTTCAGATTTACAAAGGTCTTAAATGAGATTCAAAAAAGCTACTTTTGCTATTTTTTTAGGATAGTGCTGGCGGCTCCATGAATGTTTGATTTAAGCAAAACAATATAAAATTATGCCAGTCAATCAAAAAACATCTCCTGCGGATTTAGTAATTTGTTAATATTTACTTCTAGGTTATTATTAAAATGTATCGTTTTTAAGGTGAGCAAAAAGTACCTTTACCTTGAGCAGTGTACCATTAAATTGGTTAATTGTATACAATTTTATTGTTATTGTAAATAAAAATTTAAAATTGTCTTTTAATTTGATTAATCCTTACGTAAAGTTAATAATATCATTGGCAAAGTTAGTATGCATCTATGTCCTTTATCACCAGTATGAAATAAAGTAATATACAAATTTAATGGTCAATGAGCCTATAAGATAAATAAAAGAATCAAATAAAAAATTTTGGGCGATCGTTTATTGATGAATATTATTAACGTATACAAAATCATGCATAATAGCATTATTAATCCATGATTTTCTATTAATCAGCGATTATAGTATAGGCAACTAAAAATATACAAATTTAGACATTTAATCCATATGTAACTTGTCATTCAAATAACAACCTTTAAGACATCTGTCAAGTTGCTGGCTTAAAACTGAAATATATCTAAAAAAAATTCAAGGAAAATAATTTTTTTCACGCGAGATCGCCGACAAAATATTGTTACTAACTCAAACAATAATTGGCAATTAATAATCTCAACTCTTAAGGCGCTTGCTGGGTTCACGCGTTAAATGGCCATTAATTGCCCTTATTAATACCCTTGTTGGTTAAATAGTCATTAAACGATAGATGACAACATCTTGGATGTAAGAACAGACCTGATGACTCCTCAATACTTATTTACCAAAAACTTGGAGGTAAAAATTCCGGATCGAAGTGAGTGGCAACAATCCGGAGCCACAATAGACCGATCGGTCGCAGTGGAAGGGTGTTATATCCACTTACTTTAAACCTACCTAACAATCCGATCTCCTTAACAGGCTTGGAGACAGTAAAATGAGGAACTCACAATTCTCCATTCCACTAGGAACACACAATTCTAAATTTTAAACGAAAATATATGCTTTATTGCACTGTGCAAAAGAAAACAACAGAAAGGCTTATAAAAACAAGCGGATCTGTATAATAACAGACAGCCAAGCGTCACTGGGGGCACAAGCTGACATGGGAATGTCAAAAAGAACTGGAAGTCCTGGGAGAACGCAACAGAGTAACTCTCTTGTGGGTACCAGGACCTTCGGGAATAGAAGGCAACGAAAAAGTGGATGAGCTTGCAAGACAGGGATCATCTCACACCATACTTTAGCCCAGAACCTGCCCTTGGAGTGACCAAAACCACAGCACGAGGGCAAACCAGGGAATGGATCCGAAACAAACACGAGGAATGCTGGGGAAACCTCAGTAGAATTAGACATGGAAAAAGCTTCATATATAGACTTGTAGAAGGTGGATTGGTATAAAAGAAAATGGGAGATTGGGCATAAAAGCCCAGGAGGCTGCACTGGTAGTGAACCTAGACGGCTCCTGGAAAAAAAAGGTTGGATTCTCTCTGATAAATTTATCATTATTATTAATTTAGACAAAATAAATAACTACCAGCGGGGAAGACTTTTCCAATATTTAGATTAATATCACTGACAAAGTTATAGAGCAGGTTAAAAAGTTTAAATACTTATTTAGCTTGTTGTTAAAATGAAAATTGGGATCCTTAAATGAAAGCAGAATGTAGAATCAAACAAGCAAGATCTATTTTTATAAAACTAAGAAATGTCCTAAAAGATCATGAATCATAATTTTGGACTCAGATATAGTATAGTCAAAAACTATGTTTGGTTCATCCTTTATGACATGGGTTTAAGGTCTGATCCTAACGGCATCTTTAATAAATAAATGCGAGTCTTTATTACTTAAAGCAGCGTTCCTCAAAGTATGTTCCGCGGAACCCTGGGGTTCCGCTCAGGGTTCCGCACGACTTCGCAAGGGTTCTGCAAAAAAAGTGATATTAAATTAAATAATTAAAGCGTATTACCGAAAAATAAGTATCGCATGTAAGAAGCTGGATGCGGAGCCCGATATAAGACTGCAACTTTCATCAATAAGACCCAGTGGTAGCTTTTGGATTTTCAAAATTTTTTATTTAAAAAGTGAGACATGAGATCCACACTAAATTTACCAGATGCTATTGGCCTTAGGGGGAACACTGGTAAAAAAAATGAAATTTGCTAGTAAATAATCGGACTATCAGAAGCAAATCCTCTATTTGTATTTTTTTCGTGAATTTGATGAAATGTTATCGTCATAACTCATTTTTCGCTAAATTATCTATGTTTTTCTCATGCCTGGGGATTGGCGCCTCCTACAACACTTAGCATTCTTGACTCATTTCAAAGAAGAGCTGTTTGTCTTATTAATTATCCCACACTTACAGAAAAGCTTCTTTCCGTTGCCCACCGACGCGACGGGCTGTAAGGTATCTGTCGCTCTTTTATAGGTATTTCCATGGCTCCCAAGAGTTGGCGAGTATAATTCCTCCTCTGGCAGCTTTCAGCAGAGCAACACGTAGTGCCACTTTTATACATCCTTTTACAGTCCAACTTAAGAGGCCCCCAACTTCCAACTTTGTTTGTTTCCAGACTATGGAACCTGCTACACGCAGAAGTTTTCCCTTTTTTTCCAGATCTCCAAATATTTAAGTCTCGTGCGAGTAAATTCCCTCTTACCACACTTCAGACAGCCACGGTACAGTACGGCCACAGCCTTCGTGGATTATCCCAAGATAAAAAAAATGTGTGAAGACTAAAAATAGTTTCATTCCTTGCACTGATAGCCTTATCCACTCACTTTAAACCTACCTAATAACCGATCTCCTTAACAGGCTTGGAGACATCATCTGGTACACACAATATAAAAGTATCCTTTTCATGTTCAAATTCCTTTTAGGTTTTTAAAAAATATATTTTTAAGTGGATTACTAATATATTTTGTAAAAAATAAATTATAACGATATTACGAATCTTTCGATTCCTATAATTTAAAATGCAAAAATATTTATTTGTGCAGCATTAAGAGGGTTCCGTGTTTATGTTTCCTGTTAAAAAAGGGTTCCATATGTGAAAAAGTTTGAGAAACGCTGACTTAAAGAATCATTAAGTACAAAAACTTCCTTAAAGATAAAGGTCTATTAAGAACAAATTTCAGCTGGTGCAAGGAACAACTAAAACTTAAGGGACAATTAATGCTTAAGAAGAACTTAAATGACGCAAAAAGTGTTCATTAAAAATATTTCTGAAAAATCATCGTCGTAAATCGTTAATTATTTCTTAAGTACTTATATATATATATCTGATAACAGTCAACCATGACACACCTAACGATCTAATCTAAAATCAATAATAAATTAATTCTCACTTTCTATACACACAGGTACTTCCCTTAGTTTAAAGGAAACGACTATTAGTCGGTCTTTGTTGTCAAAGGTTTCGGAAGTCAACTTCCCTCGAAGTAAATATCTTGCAAATGTATCACAGAGTATTGGCTAATTAAAAGCAGAATCGGCAGTCATAATCGGAATATTTGTCAAATATAAATAATTTTTAAATATAATTAATGCTATTTTATTCAAATTAAGGCTGTATTATCCGTTTAGTGTGTACAAAACAGTAAAAACAGTACGTTTTTTAATCACAATTTTTTAAATTTCGAATAGGGGTGAGGAGCTTTCCCGCCTGAGGGGCCACCCCACTCCCCTTTAAAGGCCGGAATTTAGTCTTTCAGTTCTGGGGGTGAGTCTTTTCCCTTCCCTCCTTCTTTTTTTTAGTTTTTTCTTCCTCTTTCTTTTTTTTTTCTTTCCTTTTTTTTTTCCACTCTATAAAATTTGGAAAATGATGATGGACACCCGAACGTAAAGTTATCCGGAGGTAAAAATACCCCTCCCGGCCCGAGGGGTACTTTTGGGGGGCCACCTCGAAAAGTCGATATCCTTCACAAATATATGTGGGCTTAACTCTAACGTAAACTCTGTTCACCATTATCTTCAATCCTCCAAACCCCACATACTATTTTTACCGAAACCCAAATAATCCCAAAACAGAACCAACCACCTCCTTTTCCCAGGTTATGAACTCATTTCATCTTTTCGACCCCATGGCGGCGTTTGTGCAGTTCGCAAGACCTGGCTTTTAGGGTTTCTTAACCGAATCGGGTAGGCCGATATTCTTTGGCTTAAACTTACTTTCAGATCTTTCCCTTTTATCTGCTGTTACCGGTCCCCGTCTAAATCCCAAAAATTTTTGATTTCCTTTCAATAAAGATCGACAATATTTTCAGTTTCCATTGGGAAAATAATCGTCCTCGGGGATTTTAATTTTCATAATAAGGGTTCAGGCTCCACAAAAACTGTAAAAGGCAGAGCAGCAGAAAATTTCGCAATCAGCAACTGCTCACCAATCTAATTATGGATCTACCCTTTCCAGGGTTCCCACCATAATTTAACCCCCAGATCTTTTTCTTACTTCCACCCCGAACCTATCAAGATCAGAACTGCTCCCTCGGTCGTTTTACCATTTTGGTCCCACTCCACTATTTTGAGGAACTGAAAGCATGCCGCCACGAACCGTCTGGCACCAACGGCCGACTGGGATGCGGGGATTTCTTTGCCAGCTACCCGAACCTACCCTTTTTTGATCTTGAAATATGTAAAAAATTACGAAACAATTCAACTAGGCATTGAGACCTATATTCCCCACAAAAGAACCCCATAACTTCAAATCACAAACCGTGGTTTTCTAAATCCTGGACAAAGCCCAATTTTAAAAATTCAAGCCCAAAAGTTTCTTCAAAATCCCAGTCCGAAAATGAAGGCAGACGAAGCGAGAAATCAGTAAATCAGACCATCTCAGAAGAAAAGACCGTTTTAACAATCGAATAAAAGATAAAGTTCTTCTTGCTCAAATGGCAGTAAAGCTTTCGGTCCTTTGCCAAAAAAATTAGTCAGAACTTTGCACAAATTCTTTCCACCCCTAATCTCTGAAGATGGAATTGTCTCTACCTCCAAAGGAAAAGCCAACTATTTGCCAAACAATTTGCTGCCAATTCAGCTTGATCCTCCTATTAATCTTCCTCTTCCAACAGTTTGTTTAATAAAATGTCCGATATAATTTTTAAAGTCAAACAGATCAAGCGTATTCTTTCTTTCTTAATACTAAAAATCATCTGGGCTGGATGGCATACAGCAATCGTCCTTAAAACAATGTGCTCCCGAGCTTGACCCATCTTAACTCGCCTCTTTCGAATCTTTTACGACACAGCTTTTTCCCGGAGAGTTGGAAAGCTGCAGCTGTGGACAAACCTTTTTGTTTCTCCCAAAAAAGGATTTCCAAAAAAGTTCGAAAAAACATAAGATCTTACATGATAGACAATATGGATTCCGTCACAGTAGTCCACAGCTGATCTTCTTTCCTTTGTCTCACACAACTGGAACAAGTCCCTTGAGTTTTTGGTGAATCCCAGATCGTTGCTTTGACATATCCAAAGCATTTGATCAGGTCTGGCATGATGGGCTTCTTAACAAACTTCCTTCTTACGGTCTTCCCACCTAAGTTTGCTCTTGGCTTTCCAGTTTCCTTCTATCGACGTATATCAGTTAGTGTAGATTTCATTCCTCCAGCTTCTACGAAATTAATGCTGGGTCCCCAGGCCTGTGCTGGCACCCACGCTTTTTTTCCACATTAACGATGTTCTCTCTTCCACAATCAATCCCATTCATAGTTTTGCTGACGATAGTACCTCCACTCTAGTATTCAATTTCTTAAGCCACCGTGAAATTCTGATTTTGAAAACAAGCGCAGGACAATGCAGATATCTCTTTCACAAGACCTCAAACTTATCTTGGATTGGGGCGCCAAAATCTTGTTCAGTTTAATGCCTCGAAAACACCGTCATGTTCGCTGTCGCGAAAAAAGTGTGCAAATGCTCATCCCTTACATATGAGCGGCCAAGTCCTGCAGAACAAAGAGTCGTTTAATCTAGTCGGCGTTACTTTTGAGAATAACCTCAACACATTTCATCCATGGCTTCGGCAGCTTCAAAAAAGATTGGATTCCTCTTCCGAGCCAGAAAATATTTCTCTTCTTCCAATCTGTACACTCTGTATGTATCCCAAATCAGACTCTCTTTAGAATATTGTTCTCATGTCTGGGGAATCGCGTCCCCTACAACACTTAGCATTCTGGACTCCATTCAAAAAAGAGCCGTTCGTCTTATTAATGACCAACGCTTCGAAAGGTTTTCTGTCTTGAGCTGTAGGGATCTGTCGCTCTTCTATAGGTATTTTCACGGCTTCTGCTCAGAGGAATTGGCCAGTATAATTCCTTCTCTGGCAGCTCCCAACAGAGCAACACGTAGTCAACTTTTATGAATCCTTTACAGTTAGTTAGAGAGGCCCCGAACTTCACGCTTTCTTCGTTCCTTTATCCCTAGAGTGTCAAGACTATGGAACCTGCCGCCCGCAGAAGTTTTTCCTTCTCCTCCTAATCTCCAAAAATTTAAGTCCCGTGTGAACAAACTCCCTCTCACCACACTAAAGACACCCACGGTACGTTAGTACTTAGGCATCAGCCTTTGTGGACTGTCCCAAGATAAAAAAAAAACTTTAAGCACTGTGCTGTGGCATGTACCCGCATAAATGGTAAATATATTTTTTTAAATACTTGCTTATTAAATTATTTGCCTTAATACAGAAAAAAACATCGAAAACAATACTATTATTATTTTTTACTAGTATTTGGCATTTCATTTCAAATATACTGCCTGTAGTTAGTCTTTCATTTTCATAAAAACTAAAAAAGCTTACAAAAGGATAGCCGGGGAGAATTCAGAAGCAGCAGCATATTATACTAAAACCAATAACCAGGAAAAACCCTTTAAATATATCCTTTGAAAGAACTTTGACAATAATTGGATAGCTTACCAAGGTCCCACCCATTGGCCAGCGAGGTCACCGGACTTAACGCCCATGGATTTTTATCTTGGGAAAGACTAAAGGACCTTATTTTTAAATTACCCATATATTCTAGACAAGAATTAAAAGTCGCGGTTGTGCAAGGGTTTGCATCTCTCACCCCTTCCGAGTTAATGAATTCCACGAGAAATATTGGGAAACGGTGCCGTCTGTGCATAAGTGAGACCGGTCGACATTTCGAACACCTAAATATTAGATTGTTTTTGTTACCGCTAACAGCTATCAGTAAGCGTTTATTCTCTGTATTATTGCCGCGCTGTCCAAAGCCTATTTGTTCAAAGTGGCCGAACTTTTAAAAACTTCCTATTTCGAAAAAAACTTGAGCAAAATATCAAGTGTGCTATATTTTTGGAAAGGTAATTTAAAACAATATATAAAAAAAATGATTTTTTTCTTAATAATAATTTAACTATTAATTTAAAAAAAAAATTGTACCTAGACCATTAAATTCTACGTAATAAATTGCTTTGGAAATGTTTTTACAGAAACTTAAAATTTTGCATAGCAAAAAAAGTAATTTTATTATACTTAGGTACCTAAAAACAACATAAACAAAAAACATCGCAAAAAATGATTTAAGAAAATTGCGATTATTTATTTTTATTTTATTTAATTTATTGTACAATTCGTATTATTGTTAAAGCTCAATCTCTTTTGTATTTCTTTTTGTTGAACTAAAGATGTTGAAGCGGAGTGTTCGTGTATGTTTTGGTTCTCTTGATTAACTGTTACAGATTTTGTAGTTTCCAAGTTACAAGGCTTAAACGACTTTTGGGATACTTCAATTTTTCTTTGTATGGACTTTTCTATATATCTTTCTGCTACATTGGAAGAAAGCCATCCTCCGTGTCTTTTCAAAGTGAGCAAATCACCGCCGTTTTCTACCAACATGGTAGCCGAAGAACGCCTTAGCCCATGTCCGGTATATTCTTCGTAATTTTTTAGTTTTAAGTATTTTGCAACAAGTTTTGAAATACCACTGATAGTATGGCACCCAACATGTTGAGCATAACATCTTTGGTTTCGGTATGCAACAAATAATCTTCTACTCTCCATATTTTTAGGGCGGAGATCTGCGTATTTACGGTAAAGGGTACAGGAATTGAATTTGCAATTTTCATTGGTAATGGTAAAACTTCTTGACCTGTGAGTTTTTCCATCTCGTAAGAACACAACAAGGAAACGCCCATTATCTTCCACATCGTCTAAACTCAAACGTATTAAATCATCTCTGCGGCATGCGCCGAAGATACCAAACACTAAAATTACTTTTGGTAGTAGATATTGTCCATCTAAAGCTTTACATAAAAATTTGGTTACTTGTTCTGATGTAAGAACCTTGGATTTCTTTGGTACCTACAGCTTGTCGTTTCAAAAAAGCGATAGTTTTTGGATATTGGTTTTGAGTATTTTCTTTTACTTCCAAACAACTCTTTAACATGGAGAATCGACTCCATAAGGTGGATGAGATTTGGCTTTTTCAGAAAAATAAACTAAGAGAATATCGTCACTCACAATTTTGATTCTTTTCTGAGTCCGCCATTCGGTAAAAATGTGATATTCATGTTCATATGTCAACCTGGATTTCACTGGTAATAAATCTTCACTCACTTCTGCCGCTTGTTGTAATATAATATCGGAAATATCCGGATTTTCTTCCAAATCTGAATTCAATTTTGAAAATGGCATAAATTTCACTGACAGAAAATAAAATATGTCCTTAATAAATAAATCGTTGTTTTGAACAGTTTCCATGGATGGATTTTTTTATAAGCGCACGGAAAGAGGGATCGGGAAAAAAATTCCGTGCGCTGTTCTGAAAATGTCATATTTACTGTATTTTATACACAGTTGAAAATGTAGCATTTTCAGGTAAGTATAATAAAAAAGTAATAGCGATTTTGCCACACGCGGCAGACTCGGGAAATGGATACACAGCTTTATTTTTATTTTTGTTATAAACAAGGCCTTTACTGCGTTAAAACACCACTTCTCGTCAGATCATCGACGTTATGCAACGTCGGACCCTGGTTGGTAGTTTGATGGCTGACTATTGGCAAAGATCACTTGTATCTGGGTGACATTACCTTAACGTTAATGGGGAGGGGGAAAGAGATAGTTCAGAGGTTATTTGTATAACGTCCGTAGTGACACAACTATCTAATCATTATTAACATAATTACTGTCAAAAAGTTTCTAAATACATTTACGTCTGTGTGTGAATTAAAAGACTAAATTGATTTTAAAGTGTCCTAGACTAATGATTGAACAACAGGATTCGAGGAATACAAAAGTAATATTAAGGATATGTTACCCGAGAACTAACCATGATTAAATGACTTTATTTTTTTGAATTTAGACTTATTATTGAGAGATTAACCATCAAGTTATCAAATAAATCTCAGATTTATACTGATTATCTTCTGTATCTTTCTATAGCTTATCTGTGGCAATGCGCCGTCACACAGGTTGACCTTGCGGGCCAATAAGATTGAGTTTTAAAATGACTTTCAATGGGTGCAGAGGACCATGATGGTAGTGGCTTTTTCTGTCTCACCTGAGTAAGGCATAGACGTACTACGAAAACATACGATGGAAAAATAAATTTTATGAATGAAAATTACCATATTCCTATTTCTTTTAAAATCCTAAATTAAAGCTGTCGTTTTATTTTATTAAAACATTTTTTTAACCTAATTTAACTTAAAAACGGTATTGATTTATCTATAAAAAATTTAAAAATTTTATAATATGGTATACAAAGTTTGGGGTAATAAAAAAATGTGACTTTACAGCCTTGTCATTTAAAAAATGCGAATTTATATTAAATAGTTTTAAAGGTCAGTTATTAGGGTTTACTTTTAGATTCTCTCAGAATAATATTCGGTCTCGGTTAGGTCGATTTAGCCTAAGAACAGTGTGAAATAAATTAAATAATTAACTATTTGTCAAATTTGTTCTAAAATTTTAATTTAATTTTAAACTTTTAAAATTGATATAAATTAGTAATTAAAAACATATAGGTATTTATTAATTTTAAAAAAGCCTTATAAAGCAGTCTTTCTCAAAGTGGGCGATAACGCCTCCTTGTGGGTGCTGGAGGCCTAGAGGGGGGCGGTAAGAAGCTCAGAAAAAACTAAGGGGCGATGGGTGATTTATAACTTCAGCTACTTCATATTTTAAAATTCACCAAAATTAAAATCCTCCTACTACACAACATTTATTTATAAGTTCATATTTATATCTGATTTTATTGTATAAATATAAACTAAAAATATATTAAATATTTATTATTTTTAATGCGTTCGCAACGCTATTCATATCTTAAGTTATTTAGTAATACGTATCAAACACTGAAATATATTCGTGTCTTTAAGTGTCGCAGGTGACGTCCCCACCTCAGAAGACACATATTAAAAATAGGTTTTTATTGTTGCAGCCAAGCTGAGCACTTGCCGAATGCGGGATTTTTTTGTATCTAATCTAGTAAAAATAAAGAAAAAATAAAATTGAAATTAGAAGGTTTAATTATAATTTACGTTTGGCGCGAACAAATATTGTACGTTTATTTTGTGCAATCCTGTATTATAGTCCGTCAACGTCGTGCGGTCCGTTTTTGCGGAGTGCAGGTGCGGGGAGGGACAAATCCCAAATACACAGCCGCGGCTCGCGACCGATCGACGACTGACGTAACGTTCCTCCGCACGCACGCATCACACTCGCTTGCCCTCCCGCCACTTCGCCCGCTACCCCGATACTCTTAATACTGTAAAGTTGAATTATTATTGCTCAATGTTGATTATTGTTAATTTTGAATAAAAGATACTCTTAATATTGTAAAGTTGCATTATTATTGCTCTCTGGTAAGAAAAGTCTCATATAGAATATAGGTTTAATTAAACTTTAAGCGAGACTAATATGTTATTGAGATTTTTAAGGTAAAAAAGTTGGGAGCGGTACAAAATAACTAATTTTTAACGTGGGCGTTAGACGAAATAAGTTTGGGAACCTCTGTTATAAAGGATTATCAATAAATCAATGGCTCAATTAAAATTAGGATATGAAGGTTGGTCAAGTACTAACCATTTCTTTTTTTTTTGTTTATTGTAAACTTAACTTTTTTTTATTAATTTGGAACTAGAAGAGAACTAACTTTTGCAAACCCCAAGATTTTCTTTATTTATAATTTTTTTATTTTTCCAAATTTTGTTACGCTAATCCATCGACAGCTATTTACAAAATGAGCGTTTGTATCACAAAAAAGTAAGCTCTATACATAAAATGTATTTTGATTTAAAAACACGTCAAATCTCTTTTTTCGTATATTAAAAAACCATATTAGATTATTTTTGCTTCTATAGTTTACTTTATTCAAACCAAAAAGAGAGAATACATGGCATTTTTTTAATTTTGATATAAAATAAATCGGTTTAATGTCAATTAAATATGCAACATAATAATAAATGTAAAGGATAATTACTTTGTCAAAATCCATTGCAATTACCAAAAAAACATATTACCAAATATAGGTTGAAGCTCTTAAAACCAACTGTTCATAATGGTTTAAGAAAAACATTTCGTAAATAATTATGATTACCGACTTTTTGACCCAATGCAATACATTTTTTATTGTTGTAACCATACTTATTGACTTTTTAAACCAGTGCAATAAGTTTCTTCTTAAAGTGTTTTGGTCAAACGAAAATAAACAGACTATAATATTCTATTTTTAAATAAACAAATAAAAATGGCACTTATTTACTGACTGAAAATCAGAAGTGTTTTAATATCCGGATTAGCTCCGCTTGGTATTTTATTTACTCCGCTTTCATTCGAGATGTAATACTGAAACTTAGCCCTGGTCGCCGATGTCGATCAAGCGTTGTAAATACGTGCGGTTAGTCATTTTTACCTAAATTTAAAATAAGTATCAAACACAAATTATTTTACTAATAACAAAATTCATATAAAAACTTTTATCAAAATTTTCTCGCATGTGTACAGACTTTAGCCTTATAAAAACAAATTTTCTTTAATGGATCTTCATCGATAGGCTAAAAGTATTTTTCCCTTTAGGGTAATATAATATGTCAAATTTACTACTTGCTGTACCAGGGGAGAGTCGTGATATTTAAACCCCACTTTGGTTTTTTTCAATAAAAAAATCCATACTGGTTTATTTTTATTTTTGTTATTAGGTAATATAATATGTATTACTTGCTGAATAGTATTGTACTAAAATAAATCGCAATACATCAAGGGTTAGTAAATATTTTAAATTTTTGCATTTTTAAACTTAAGGATCAACTTTCCTAACTGGTAAGGATACTTGATCATAACTGGTTAGAAGACATGATCACACTTTAAATTTAAACTCTTAAATATGAAAACGCATTAAACATGGAAAAACATTTATTTTAAACCTACATAGTATTCAAAAATATTTCGCAAAACGAATAGGACAACTTAATACACCTGCGTTGCGAATTGTACCTGAAACCATTTTTGGCTGAGGGAATTTTACAATGCAGTCTTCTAGTTGGACAAAGCTTTTGTCGGGAATTTAAGGGTAAAAAAACTGAAATGTTTCATCTTTTTTTCTTAAAAAATTTATTTCAATTTCATTTTCACTTAATCCTTCAATTTTTCCAATTCCATATAAATTCAGTTCTTTGTACCAGCAATATAATTAAAATTTAAATACAAACTCTGGGTTAAGTTAATCAATTAATTAGCCTTTTTCCTCTGAAGAATTTAAAAATATCCGCTTGGGGCACCGGTGGGGGGGGTACAAATAATTTGAATTCTATATTGACAACAACGTAAAATGTACTGAACTAAAATCGAATTAACCGAAGATGATGTACTTGGGGCAAAATTAAAATATTCAAAAACACAAGATAATCTTTTCCGGGACTTAAAACGATGGGTTGCTTGTCATAGTTTACCCGCGTTAGGTAATAAAAATGTCCTAATTAAAAGGTTAGTTAATTCATAAGTAGCCTGTAAGTTTAAAGGATTTATTTGCTTTTTTTGTGCAATGCCCTGATGGCTGCTTATATATCACGTTATTGACACTAAAAAAAACAGTAATTCAAAATTATAAAATAATATTTTTCATATATCGCTACTTTAAACTAATTAAAACGAATATGTATTACATTTTTATGCGGAAGAGTAATTCGCATATCAAGCCGCTAGAGAGCAGTTGTGTCAGCGTCGTATTAACAAAACCTATTTTAGCATTTGAGAAAACAGTGTCACGTTGTCAAAGTTTGGACAGTGCGCATGTCGATTTTGCTTCAAGAGTGTCACATTTTAAAAGCCTATACTGCAGTTAATAGATAAAAATGTAGTTCTATAAAATTACTTTAATTTTTATAATAACTTAGGTTAATTTTTCTGTATACTGACTATTTTTATGTAATATTATTATAAGAGTATAAAAAACCAAAATAATTTTGAAGACTGATTTTTTGGTTCAAATAATTTTGTGTTATGTTGTTTATATTTTTTTTTCCTGTAATTAATTATTGTTTTAACTAATATCCCTTATTTAAAAGTTAAAATTTATTTTTTGTAAGTGTCACAAGTCTAAACCCTTTGACTGATATTAAACGTTTTTTTTTAGAAAAGTGTCACAAGTTGAAACTCTTAGGGTTAATTTTTCGATTAGAAAAAAAAAACTAAACAAAAGTTACCTCTAAGTATGTACTTTAAATAAAGTAAAAGTTTTTGTTGCTATGATTTTATGGAGATAAGTCATATTCACTTAAACTTTGGTTAAATCTTTAAATGGGATTTTCTCTAAACTAGTAGTCTTTGAATTATGCCGGTATTCTTCCAAAGTAGCGATATACAATAAATTAATCAACAAATACGAAATTAAAAGTAGGCACGAAACAAATAAGGGGCCTACAACTTTTTTGAGGTGGGTGCTAGTTAGTATATAAAACTTAATCTAAGTGGATATACAATGAACTGGAAAAGACATTTTACTTAAAAACATGTAGTTTTTTTTATGTATTTTTTTTAAGTGCTGTCACCAACCTAAACTTTTTTTTTTGTTAAAATTTTTACTGTTTCCTAAGTTAAAGTAAATGTAAGTCAATAAAAAAAGGTTCAATCCAGTCAATTGTTTTGGAGAAATGCATGGACATCCATACAGACATATATACACACATACAAACATACATGCAAACATTAATAGATTATCATATGTAAATATTTTATATTACACACAAACGGATTAATTTTATAACCTCTTTATTTTGTTTCGTCGGTTAAAAAAGAAATTAAAGACGACCAGTTTATTCATTAATTAAATTACCCAGGCGCGACGCTAATGTCTTACCTGTATTCAGGTGACTTTACTGTTGAATATTGGAAGGAGCGAAAAGAACCTGAGAACATATACATTTTGTTCGCGGTTGTAACGTAGTAGCGTATACACAAATTATATTATTGTATACGCGAAAGACAATTTTAAAAACACCGTAATACGGCCAGTTCATGTTTTTCAAAACTTCTAGTTCTAGTTGATTAGTGACCTTTGAGTGACTTTAGAAGTTTATATACTTAGTTATTAAGACTTATAAAGACAGACTAGTATCTTGGGATATTTTGAGAGGCAGAGGCTAAATCTTCCAAAAAAAGTATTCTCAGGTAAGTTTAAAATTTTCTAAATTATTTTCGGGTTACCAATTAAATTAAGTCATTTAAAGGGTAATTATGTTATATTTTTTCCAAGAATAATAAAACTATATTATGGTAAAAGTAACGGCATCGATCTTAGCTCTTTAATAGTTATGCTATTTACTGAAACACTTTCCCAAGTTATGATTTATTACTATTTAATAGGTCTATACTGCAAATAAGGCCTTTATAAATTGCAGCTCTGTTTACTTCATGTCATGTATTCTACAGGGTTACTCAAATTAAGTGTCCCTTATTGTAATTTTAGTCAAAATCCTTCTGGTCCTACCAAAAACATTAGTCAAAACTTTTGGACAATTTTTTTCCACCCCTAATCTTTAAAGATTAAATTGTTTCTACCTCTAAAGGAAAAGCCGAACTGTTTGCCCAACAATTTGCTACCAATTCTACTCTTAATCCTCCCGTAAATCTTGCTTTTCCAACAGTTGTCCCTGTTTCTCATAAAATGTCTGATATTACAGATTAAATTTTCCTTCTTAACATGTTATAAAAACAGAATAAAAAGTTTGGGGGTAATTTTAATAATACATTTTGAAAGTACAGGGATGCGGATTTTACTTTTTAAACAAATGATGCTCTTAAATGTTGAAAGACCCCCTAACACACTTGTTGCTAATGGCCTCTTGAATGTTGTCTTTAAACTGATCCGTAGTGGCTAAAGACTCGGTTTAGACGATACTCTTTAAATATCCCCGTAAAAAAATCTAGGGCGTAAAATATTGTGATATTGACGGAAAAGAGATATCCCCTACGCTTTTGATGGACCCGCTCTGTAATTGTGACAAACCAACGGTACACTCCAATGCTTCGCCAATTTTTGAGTTCAGCTCTTTTAAACTTAACGCATTCCTGTACTTTCAAAATTAAAATCAAAATTCTATACAAAATTATCACCAAACTTTTGATTTGTTTTTATAACATGTTAAAAAGGGAAATTTACTCTAAGTCACCCTGTATTAAGTTAAACCGATTAAGCATATCCTTTTTTCTTTAAATACAAAAACATCGTCCGAGCTGGATGGCATACCAGCAATCTTCTTTAAAAAATGTGCTCCTAAGCTTGCACCCATCTTATTTCGAATCTCCTAGACGCGGGCATTTTTCCGGAGAGCTGGAAAGCTACACATGTCCTCAAGAAAGGATGCAAAACTCTTTCTTTTAACTGTAGACCTATATCCCTTCTTTCAGTTGTTTATAAGGTAAAGGAAAATTTCATTTATTATCGAATCCTAGATTATTTAAAAGAATACCAAATTTTACATGACAGACAGTATGGATTCCGCCACAGAAGATCCACAGCTGATCTTTTTTCGTTTGTCTCACACAACTGGAACTTGGTGAATCTCAGATCGTTGCTCCCGACATTTCCAAAGCTTTTGATCAGTGGCATGACGGGCTTCTTAACAAACTTCCTTCTTACGGTCTACCACAATAGCTTTGTTCTTGGCTCTCCAGTTTCCTCTCTTATTGACGTGTTATTGTAGATGGTCATTCTTTAAGCTTCTACCAGAATTAATGCTGGGGTGCCCTAGGGCTCAATACTGGCATCAACTCTGTTTCTTCTTCACATCACCGATCTTTTTTCTTCAACAAATAATTCTCTTTATAGTTTTGCTGACGATAGTACCCTCTACTTTAATATTCAATTTCTCACGCCACCCTGTAAGTCTGATTTGGAAAACAAGCGCAGGTCAATGCAGATACCTCTGTGGCGAAAAAAGTCTGCCAATTCTCATTCGTTGCATATGAGCGGCCATGTTCTGCAAAACAAAGAATCGCTACTCTTGTGGGTGTTACTTTTGAGAATAACCTTAACTGGCACAAACACATTACATCCATAGCCTCAGCAGCTTCAAAAAAGCTTGGATTCCTTTTTCGAGCCAGAAAGTATTTCTTACCTTCTAATCTGTATACTCTGTATGTATCTCAGATCAGATCCTTCTTAGAATATTGTTTTCATGTCTGAGGAATGGTGTCTCCTACAACACTTAACATTCTTCCCATTCTTGATTCCATTCAAAGAAGACCTGTTCGTCTTATCAATGATCTCACACTTACAGGGATGCGCAAAAGTCCGGAATAAAATTAATATCTTCTTAACCAGTAACTTAGGAAAAAAACGCTGAAACACGTCAATTGATTTTAAATTGTACGCATTTTTGGCAATAAAATAAATTTTTTTTTTCAACCCCTTAGCTGCAACCCTTCCCAACTTTTTTTTTTTCAAATGCAAACCTATGGGTTTTGGGGAAAAGCTCGTAAAAAATGGAATCTGACCATACCCTTTCTTTTTTTAAACTTATGTGGTTACCAGGAAATGAGAAAAAACTCTTTAAAAACAAAAAAGTTAGAAATACCTACTTAGTGCTATCTACGGGTGAATTAACGTTGCAAATAAACAAATAAAGTGGCATTCAGCATTGATGATGTACACTGCTCAACAATTGCTAAGGATCATCAGTACCTAGTTTCTAAAAGTTTACAAATTTTAAGAACAGACCAACCTGGGCAGGCAGCACAACAAATTTTATTGATTATGTGTAAAACTGATAACGTAATCTAGCATCAACATTCTTTGGAATTTATTTTTTCAGAAAAAATTACACATAAAATTAGTTATAATCCCAAGCAATTGTTGAGCAGTGTACTTCAAAAGAAGAAAAAGGTTGTTAAATTTTTTGTACCAAATTTAATGCCCTGATAAGAAAATTTTTTTACTTAGTTTTAAAATTGTGGCATTTCTGGGTAAAATTGAAATCTGTTTAGTTTATTAATTCTGTACCTTCAAAGTGTTCTTTTTTAATTTGCCAAACAAAAATGGTATTGTCAGAGAGGCAGCGTATCGAAGTCTTGATATTGTTGGGATGTGGGGATAGAATGCGGAGTCAAAGTGAAGTGTGTACTTTATTTAATGCAAAATATCCGGAAAATCACATTTCCCAGGCTACTGTGAGTAAGATCTTACACAAATTTGAAGAACATGGTATACAGTGAAGGACTTGCCCAGAAGTGGCCGGCCACATGTTTTAGACGAAGATAAAAAATTGGACATTGCCGTATCTCTGCAGGAAGATCCACATTTGTCAACGGTTTCATTAGCCCCAAACAATCCTGCGTCTAGACGTACGATTGGGAGGTTTTTGAAAACAGAAAAATACCACCCATATAAGGTATATCTTGTCCAAGAGCTCTTGGAAGATGACTATGACAGGCGTTTGCAATTTTGTGAGGGAAATAATGAGGCGATGTGACGAGAATAATGGGTTTCCACTGAACATACTCTTTCGGACGAAGCTACTTTTTATTTAAAAAATGGAAAGTAGTAGAAAACCCACACTGGATATGCAAGCTCATACGCAGCGTCCTCAGAAAATAATGTATGGGCAGGCATCATCAACAACAGAATATTAGGCCATATTTTTTGAGGGAAACCTTACAGCCGCACGCTACTTAGACTTTTTACGCTTTGAATTAGTGCCTACTTTAGCTGTTATGTTTCCCAATGAAGCAGATCCAGATATCCCCACTGAAACACTTTGGTTTCAACAGGACGGCGCTCCCCCACATTTTGGTATTAACGTCAGAGAATATCTCGATGAAATATTTGCAGGACGCTGGATTGGACGACGTGGTAAAATTAAATGGCCGCCACGATCCCCAGACTTAACGCCATTAGATTATTTTTTTTGGGGATATCTGAAAGACAAGGTTTATCAAAATAGGCCGGCTAATATTGAAGATCTAAAAAACAGAATTAGAGAGGAATCACATAACATACCGGCTGAGGCCATTCGGAATTCCGTAGACGGGTTTTACCATCGCCTAGGAGCCTGCCAAGTAGAGGGTGGAGGGCATTTTCAGCATCTGTTACGTTAATCCACTCGTAGATAGCAATAAGTGGGTATTTCTAACTTTTTTGTTTTTAAAAGAGTTTTTTCTCATTTCCTGGTAACCACATAAGTTTTAAAAAAGAAAGGGTATGGTCAGATTCCATTTTTTACGAGCTTTTCAATGAGCCCATATACACGACATAGGTTTGCATTTGAAAAAAAAAGTTGGGGAGGGTTGCAGCTAAGGGGTTGAAAAAAATACATTTTATTGCCAAAAAATGCGTACAATTTAAAATCAATTGACGTGTTTCAGCGTTTTTTTCCTAAGTTACTGGTTAAAAAGATATTAATTTTATTCCGGACTTTTGCGCATCCCTGTATATAAGTTTCCTTCTCTTGCACGACGGGCTTTAGGGGATCTGTCACCCTTTTATATTATTTTTCACGGCTTCTGCTCCAAGAAGTTGGCCCGTATAATTCCTCATCTGGCTGCTTGAAGACCTTTAATTTGGCGCAAGCAAAACTAAAAAATCTTTTAATGCGGTTAAGATATTTAAAAAGAAACGAAAAATCTTGATAATTTAATAAAACAGTTTCTGAAGAACCTACGTAAATAAAAAAAAAACACAGGAATAAGCACGTCTTTTTATTCTCAACAAGCCTAGCTGGCTGAAATTTCAAAAAATGAAAAAGCCGATTTCCCCCCTTATCTGTCAAGGTCCTTTGGAAATAAATGACCAATTTTTTACAAAAGGCTCTTTTAGAATTCCTAAAATATTTTGTTAAGAATAGGAATTTTCGGGCTTTCTAAATTGGTTGGAAGGTTTTCTCGGTATAAAATATATACGGATTTTCTCTTGTTTTTATTAAAAAAACGTGTTTGCCACTGCGAGTTATGCAATCATTGTTTATTTTAAGTGGATAATTTAATTACAAAACAACTATATCCGAAGGTGGTCAAATACATAAATAAAATACGTCGCTCGGATTTATATAGCTTATTATCTTATTAATATTCATATAAACAAATGTAAATTTATTAGGCGGTAAGTAAAAATGCCTGAATAATTTTTTTCACGGAATCGTTTGTTATATCATTAAGAGAATCTGTTTTGTTTTTCAGGAGAGGAAAATCCAACAATAATTTTTTTGCCAATTTGTATGTTTTTCTTATACTTAACCTAAAGAGGGTTTGGTACAAAAGTAAAAAAGCAAATACCTTTAAAGTAGGCCACTTCTCCGGTTTTTTTTTTAATTTACGAGTAATGTTTTTATTTTTTTAATATAAAAAAGAGTCTTTTCATCTTAGTTCATTATTCGTTTGGTGTTTGTCATGGTATTTTCGTGTGTGTTATTGAGCATCCAAAATAGCTAACATAAACTATTGGTATTGGTAGGTAACCAGGACCTGTACCCTTTCAAAAGGTGCCGTGTCTACACAATAGATATTTGGCAGGCAACTTATTTATGGCTGGATTTACCAGTGAGGGTTGTCATTTAAATTTTATTGCGGTCGAGAAATCAATGAATTATTGTGGAATGTACCATATTACCTTTTGAGTCTAAATATGTCCAAAACCAAAAACAAAACAGCCTTTAAGTTATTGAGAAGCAAGCACCTACTTTAATTAAAAATAAGTTTTTTAATATATTTGGAAAAATATTGTGTTAATATTAAGGCACTTTTTATTATTGCGATGTCACAAATCATTCGATATATCTGATATGGTTAAAAGCAAATTCGGCCCGTTTTGGTACTCCGATTTTGGTAGATGACAATTCTCCTAAGTCACAACCGTAATGTCTGTCTATGATAACACCCCAATGTGTTCGGTATATTTTTGGTAAGTGTTGATTAGTACTTTTTAAATAATTTAGTTTTTTTTCCGTTTATTACAAAGGTAAAAAGAAAATAATCGAGTTAACGACTTTTTATTGCATTTCCGTTGCTGGGCATTTTTTTTTTAGTATTTTTCGAGTAAACAAGAGCATAAATAGTGGCAAATTTTTTTAATAAATGAATGTTTTTCCTAAATTCTTCAGTATTATTTAGTTTGTTTGCTTAGTTGGATTCACTTAATTTTGTTGTTAGTAATTATTGCCCTTTGAAAAGCTAATTTTTTAAAACACCATATATTGGCTACTATGAGGATTTCAAGATCAACTTTTGGTCGCATCATCCAAAGATACGAAGATACTGGATCTGTGGAAAGAATATCTTGTAGTGGACGTCCATGAGTTTCTACTGCAAAGGTGGATAGGTACCTGACACAATTTACCCGCCGAAATCGACTGCCATGGCCCTAGCCATCAGAGTTTATTTTTAAGGTACGTTTTGCCACGTAATTTCTACCTCCACAATTTGCAGACGACTGCATAGTGCCAATTTACGAGCCAGGAGATTTTTAAAGGTTCTTCTCTTATTGCCTCGACACCGTGCTGCCCGCCACCAGTGGGCTAGATACCATAGGCAATGGCTTTTAGGTCAATGGAGATGGCTCCTTTTTTCTGATGAAATCAGATTTTGCCTAGTTAGTGATGAAAATCATCAAAGAATATGCAGAGAGCCAGGGCGTCAGAGATACTGATTTTCCGTGAAGTCGTTCCATATTAAGGATGAACTGTACAACCGCGGTATCTCATTCAAAACATTATTAGGCCCATTGTTTATCCTCTACGCCAGGGGTTCAAACAACGGCCGAGGGCCACACCGGCCCGGGGACAGATTTGTCCGGCCGCAGTAGAGCTAGCATACTTGAAAACTCCTTTTTTGAGAACAAATAATTTTTTATAAAATTTAAATTTGTACTGAAGATTCTAATTTTATGTTTTAATAATTTTTTAATATGAATCACATTGATATGGTCATGGCCAACTCATAACATTTTTTGTAGGCTTATTGCCATTGTTTTTGTGATAAGTTGGATAAAGAAACACAGAATTGTAATGAGTAAAGACATGTATAATATGCAGAAAATTTAACTTCAGTATATAATAACTAACAAATTATTGAAATGAATCCAACTAACATTTTATAATTTTAAATAATCACATAACTTATAACAAACATGACATATGAAATACTAATGAGATTTATGTAATTGAGATTTTCCACTGACAATAGTTTGTAGTTGTGGACTAATTTTACTTGCACCAATTTTAAGAGATTTAAGATGCCTCAGTTAATTTCGATCTGTAAACATTTTTGTGTACTTCATTTTGGAGAAGGTTTTCTCACACAAATAAGTAGTACCAAAAACAGAAAAAAAGACCACCAGCAAATTTATGCAAATTATCAAATTGTGTCAGTGGAAGACTCTTATAAAAATTCCAACAAAGATGAGTTTTGATATTTGTTCTTAATTATATCACCCGCATTGTAGATCAACATTTCCCCTTTGAAGTTCCGGGGCTAGGGTTTCAATGTCAGTATCAAAAGGATTCTGAAAAATCTTAATTTGATTCGCAATGGCATCAAAGTCCGAGAAACGAGTATCAAAATTTATCTTCAAAGCACTCAAAGTTTCGATTGCAAAATCGATAGGAAACTCAGTCTCAGTAGTGGCTGAATATTTCACATGTTTTAAAAAAGTGAAAAACATTTACTTCGTAGTTTGATTGAAACAGTCTCAGTTTCTTCCGGAATGATTTTTATATTAGTGTATAAATCAGAAAGATGCTGGTTTTCTCCTTGCAATCCCAAATTCAGTTCGTTCACATGTTTTGTCAAATCAACATAGAATGCTAACTTCCACAGCCATGCGTTGTTTTGTAATTCAGTAAGAGGGCGATGCTTTTCATTCAAAAAAATTCGATCACTGCTCAAATTCAAAAAAGCGCTGAAGGACTTTCCCACAACTAAGCCAGCGTACGGTATGATAAGGTAAGTCGTTCCAATCTCTTCAATAAATTGTCGGAATTGTCGGTGATTCAGCCCAAAAGATCTGATAAATTAACAGTTGATATGACTGGTTTCAGAACGTCAGACATATCCAAACATTTTCCGCACAAAGACTGTTGATGAATGATACAATGTAAGACTAATGGTTTTGAACACCGTCATTTTCTACAGCCTTTGACACAAGAGCGACCACTCCTTTATCTTTCCCACTCATGTTTTTGCCTCCATCAGTTGTAATACATTTCAAGTTTTTCCATCGAAGGTTCTTTTGATTAATGGCCATTTCAACTCCTTTAAAAATATCTGTACCAGTAGTTGTGCCATGAATACTATACATATCAAGAAGTTCTTCGTGCACTTCATAGCTTTTATCTACCCTCGAATATAAATCAACACCTGAGCAGTATCTGACACATCCGTTGACTCATCCAAGGCCAAAGAAAACCACTCAAAATGTCCATTTTTGTCGAACAGTTGAGAGGATATATTTTCAGCGATGTTTTCTACCCTTCGAGCCACAGTGTTTGCTGACATACTGCAGTTTTTAATAAATTTACCTTTTCAGGGCACATTTCTTCGGCTACTGCAATTATGCATTCTTTGATCATTTCTCCATCGGTGAATGGTTTTCCACGTTTTGCAATTTCAAGAGCCACACGAAAGCTGGCAGCCTCTTGTTCAGTTTTGAGTTTTGTAAATGAAGATTGCTGCGATTTCAATCCGCGCTGCATAGCTTCGAATTTTTCTGTCCGCAAACTTCCTGTATATTTTGAGTAATTTTGAAAATGTTTTGTTTCATAATGACGTTTAATGTTATATTCTTTGAGAACGGCTATGCTTTCATTGCAAATCAAACATAGCGCCTTGTTACTGGACTCAATTACGAAATACTGAATGTTCCACTGATCTTTGAATTTTCTGCATTCACTATCAATTTTTCGCTTCTTTTCCATACTACTAATTCACACACAAAAGCAACAATTCAAATCAAAATACTGTTATAAAGATGTCTCAAACTTAAACACGCACAAACACGTTTTAAGGAGGTATGCAATATTTTATTTAACAACAGTGTCATAGGAACTGACTTGTGGTTGCGCCACTAGCCTTCTTATATATTCCAATTACTGCCATCTAGAAGTGAGTGGAAGACACCAGAACTTTCTCGAACCAACGAGATTATTCTGTACGTGCTATTAGCGCCATCTGTTAGCGATAGAAGGTACTACCTATTTCCGCTTGTGTCCACCAGATGTCGTGTCACGTTACTCCTCATGGCTCGTACTCTACGACTAATCTAGAAATTACAGATAATGACAGGAAAATTAATAATATGCAGTGTTGCTGTTTTGCGGACTTTAGTCCGATTTGCAGCCTTTTTTAAACGTTGTGTACTTTTTCGGACTTTTTTTCATCAGTGGACTATTTCACTTCTTACCACCGGCAACAATGATAATATGGTTTTGGCCCTCGGAACTTACTGAGTAATCAGTATGGCCCTAAGGCTGGAAAGTTTGGAGACCCCTGCTCTAACAACACTTTTATATTTTTTTATTTTTAAACAAACCATATTTATAAAAATAACGGGGGTCAGACTTTTGACGTTGTGTGTATTAAAACAGTTAACTTTACTAAAATACTTTAGAATTAGAACACCAAGAGCAAAATAAGGTGCAGAACATTATGTTTTATGTTCTCAATGTTAATTGTTTTGAATTCGGCAATTTCCGCGTGGTCAAGAAATTTAGCATTGCATCTTAAGGCCGCAAAAAACAATTTTTTATGAGGTTTAAGTGAGAATTAAAAAACCGCTGCTTTTCTGAGGTTTTCAAAACATAATATTTTTTTAAAATCTGAATTTTAAAAATAATTATGGCAAGTCAGGTCATTAAAAACATTTATTTTCTTTATCTTTTTGCAAAATTAAAAACAAATTTAAATTAAGGAAGCTCTAGTTTGTTGTTTGTTTTAGTCTGGACTTCTAACATTTCTGACAGACTGCAAATTGTGATATATCATTAAAAAAATTCGGTTATAGTTTAAATAAAAATATTGCCCAAAAAGTTAGGACTTAGTGGCACCAAACCACTGAGAGCCTCTCGTCAAGAGACGAGAGATTCGTATCACTTACCTAGACGAAAATTGACAAAAAAATGTAAGCTTATATATAAATAAAATCTTTAATTCAAATTAAAAATGGTATGACAAGTAGGTAGATCTAGGTACTTACTTAAATTTGTAAATAGCTTATTGAATTATTTTTTAAATTATTAAGATAAGGTTTCTATAGAGAATATGGCACACGCAAACAAAACAGAACCATCTCATTCACAAGTTTTCAAGTATTTTTAGAAGGTATTGTTTATATTCATACATGCAGTGTGAAAGTAGACTCCATAAATATCGAAACCTGCATCGCTATCGGCTATACTAAAAAAGAGGGTCAGTGACTTAGAAAGAAAAATAAATAATTAAATTAAAAGGGCACTTATAAAAATGAAATATTGAAGGTGTGTATTCAATTACTTATCGTAATAAACTTGTTGCTTTTGTTGATTTTTACAGAAATATACATGGCGCAAAAATTATTCTCAATATTACAACAATGATTTCAATTTCACTTTGAAACATTTAAAAAAAATTAATTTATCTAAGTAAACGTCAAAAAAATGCAAATTTTAAAAACATATTTTTTTATAATTACTTGATATCATCAACTGTTTCTTAAAAGGGTCACCTAGCGTTGTCTTCGCATGTAATTGACTTGATAATGCATGCCAACGATCCAGATGTTTTTTCAGGGACCATCGGACCATGTCTTTATCGTTCTTTCCATCATCAGGTAATAATCCGAGGAATGGATCTAGGCCAGGCAGTTCTATTTTGTTGTTTCTGGCGGCAAGCTCTGGTCAGTTCTGGTTAATTTATTAGGTATATCATGGAAAAAGTCTTACCCTAAATAGCGACTTTATGATACCAAATTGTTTGGAACAAAATGCTCTCTTATATGCTAACCAGCCATCCTTGTTTCCTTTAAAAAAATGACTTATAAACAATAGAGTTCTGCAAAACTTTTATTCATTCTAAGAAGTCCGTAAAAACTAAAAAACGATCAAATTTATTTTTCTATGGCTATGTTAATAAAAATTATCAGTTTTAACATATTGATAACACTTAAAATTAATATTTAAAAAAATGACATATGAAGTGTCATTGCATTCAGAATGTCATATCCTATCGAAATAAGAGATAATAAACCGGTGATTATGACCATTTAAAATTTGAAAGTACTAGTCATCTCCGATCAAACCGGAAGTGATACAGAATAATTAAATAAGTTAAACAATGCATGTTTATGTCGAATAGCGGCACACAGCATTTTTTTTTATCTTACAAAAAAATGGGAGAAACCACCTCTAAGAAACACCCGGTATGTATATAGTTGGTAAAGACAAAAACATTTTTGTTTTTTTTTTATATCTATATAGAAGCAAACTAAATTAAAAATGGCGTAAGTAAAAGCAAATGAACAAAAAATATCTCCATTGGTCAGATGCATCGGTAACCATGGTTATATGGACCAATAAAATAGCTTTGGTTCAGTTGTTTTTGCTTACTGTTACGATCTTAATTTAGTTTGGATGCAGGATAGATATTGTAATTGTATTATGGTTTGTGGCTTTTTTTTAAAGAACTCCTTCATTTAAAAAAGATATAGTTCTTTATTTAATAAATTGGATTGCCCCTTAATGTATCATCAAAAATTTATCTTTAAGGTTTTTTTTTATTTTACCCACTTTATTGCCATTTTTTAATTTTAACTGATCTAATTTACGAAATCATTATGACCTTTGCCTTTATTTATTTAGCGTTTTTTGAATATATTTTTAATATGTTTGTCACAAAGAACTTGGCATCTGTTGTAAGAACGCACGCACTTTGATATGACATTTATTTTGCAATATACAGGGTCATCCAACGACGACTAAAAAGGGCCAAATTCGTGGATTTCCTTAAATCTAAAACAAAAGCATTGACTTAGGTTAAAGCTTTTGTTTAAATATAATGTGGCTATTAGTAGCCACCCTGTATATTTGTAAAATCCTGTTTGAACAGTCTACGAAGTCTAAGGCCTAAGTATTAATGCACCATGGGTATCTTAAGTGTGGTGAGAGGGAGTTTGTTCAAACATACTTAAATATTTGGAGACTGGGATGAAAGGGGAAAACTTCTTATGGTAGCAGGTTCCATAGTGTGGACACTGTAGGGATAAAGAAACGAAGAAATTGTAAAAGGATGCATAAGAGCTGAACTACGTGTAGCTCTGTTGGGAGCTGACAGTGGAGGAATTATATTGTCCAACCCCTCTGAATAGAAGCCGTGAATTTACCTATAGAAGAGTGACAGATCCCCCACAGCTCGTCGGTGAGCAAGAGAAGCAAGCTTTTTTGTGAGCGTGGGATCATTTATAAGACGAACAGCTCTTCTTTGAATGGAATCGAGAATGCTAAGTGTTGTAGGAGACGCCATTCCCCAGACATAAGAACAATATTCTACAGAGGGTCTAATTTGGGATACATACAGAGTATACAGATTGAAAGAAGAGTAATACTTTTTGGCTCGAAAGAGGAATCCAAGCTGTTTTGAAGCTATTGAGGCTATGAATGTAATGTGTTTAAGCTAGTTACGGTAATTCTTCAAAGTAACGCCGACAAGATTAAATGACTCTTTGTTTTGCAGAACTTGGCCGCTCATACGTAACAGATGAGCATTGGCAGACTTTTTCCGCGACAGCGAACATGACTGTATTTTGGATGCATTAAACTGAACAAGATTTTTGGCGCCCCAATACAAGATAAGTTGAAGGTGTTGTGAGGGAGACATCTGCATTGACTGGCTTAAGAAATTGAATATTAGAGGGTTCTATCGTCAGCACACTATGAATGGGATTAATTGTGGAAGAGAAGATCGTTGGTGTGTAGAAGAAACAGAGTGTGTGCCAGTACTGAGCCCTGGGGCACCCCAGCATTAATTTGGTAGAAGCTGGAAGAATGACCATCTGCAATAACTGATATACGTCGATTAGAAAGACCAAAGAAAATAATGTAAATTAAAACAAAAGAAATACGACATAAAATTAACATTTGAACACACAATGGGACACCTTATTTATTGGTTCATTTTACATTAACTCTGAATTGTCACAAAATTACCCACACCAAACCCTTAATAGTTTTTGTTCACCGTATAACATAAATTATATATTTTTTTTACTAGAAAACCACTACTTACGGTCAATAAATTTTACTGTTTAATCATCAATCAAAGCAAATGTTTTGTCCTGTTAAACTAAAAATATTTATTTTTAATAATATGGCTGAATAGTGACAATGGTTTTACATGTTTAAAAATTATATAAACCTATTTGCTTGTACACTAATAATATTTTATTGCTTCTAAAACATACATTTTATAATATAAGGCACTTAAATAATAATGCACATTAAGTTTTAAATTTTATTAGCACGTCTGTACCTTACACAATAAGTAAATAGTGAAAGTGGTCTCCATAAATCTTAAATCTGGTTATTCTATCGGTTAAATCACAGGAAAGTCACCTGTCGACTAGTCTATTATATACGCATTGTTAAGAGTTTTTTTTAACATCATTGATAAAAGCGTTTTGGTAACTATAATAAAAATTAATAATTGTAGGCATTTTTGACAAAATTAATTGCAAAATGGCCTCCAAAAAAAAATAAGACGTGGCAAAAATATGACATCTGTCAAAAAACACAGACGAACATAAATGGTAATCTGACAAAAATTTTATCTCTCATAAATATAAAATAATAAAAGTGTCAAAACTAACACGTTTATCAAAAAATACGATATCCGTTAAAAATAAGTCGTGTAATTATCTGAATAATATATTAAAAAATATATATTTATCCGTGTTTCTGGTTTAATAAAAAATATTTTCGTGAAAACTATGTAAAATTTTGTCTTACTAAACACAATAACCTTTAACGATAGTTGGACGTCTCTGAATTTTATATTAACGGGGAGTTACATACCATAAACCTCGAAGTGGATAGCAGGAAGACATTGGCATGCGAAGGGTCAATTTTTATGCATTACGAAGATTGATACTGAACTGATTCAAAAATTTTAAATAAATCTTTATATTAAAAAAAAATCCTTCTGAGCACAGATTTTACCGCGATGATAGGTTAGGAGATATTAAATGGAGAAATTATCCCTTATCGAGCAATAACAAGCAAAAACGGGCTATGTCGCGTTTTTACCTGTCTATTCGGCAGCGTTGTGCTCGCTATTTTAAACGCTTTGTCTCATTTTGTGTCCAATACCAATTTGCAGGGTTTTTAAAAGTTCTGTGGAAAAGAAGCTTAAGATAATTTTTACCTTACTGGTGTATAATTAACTGGGAATAGGGAAAATTTTTTCCTTACATTAAACTCGAAAAAGTTCTGTGGAAAAGAAGTTTAAGATAATTTTTACCTTATTGGTGCATAATTAACTGGAAATATGGGAAAATTTTTCGTTACACTAATCGAACTATCAAGTTTTCATCAGGTGACGAGATTTATGTTAGAATACCAAAGATTATTTTTTAGTTCAGTTTTGTTTCACCACATTAGTTGGATAGACATAACGCTGGATGTTGAGTGAAATAAACATACTTCATAAAACAAAATTGTTATAAATTCAGGGAAAAAACGGGCTAAGTCACGACCAGTTATCAATAAATTGTTGATTTTTCTGTCAATAATTTTTTAAAATGCTTGATGTTTATGACCTACAGATGTCAGATAGTTGAAAATATATTGGTAAAAATAAAATATGGAACCCTTCAGTTGGTGTACAAAGTTTAATTTATTTCGATTATTGTGCTATTTACCATGTTTTTTTTATTTAGTTCTTTAAAAATGTATGTTAATGCACCTCCATGGCACACGTTTTAAAAGAAGTAGATACGAATCCAAACAAATGCCAACTTCGCATTCTTTTCTTATTGTAAGACATATAATTGAACACATATACACAACACTTTTGTTTCAAAACTACGTTACTAGTATTTTAGAGACTAGAAAGAAAAAAAGGATAATGCTGTGTTGAAATAATTGGTACTGTATATGGTTAAAAAATGAAAAGTAAAAATATAACAAAAAGTCTTACAATTTGACAACTAACAATTCTTTTTATTTCATACTGTACTGTAAAACGCATTGTTTTAGTCCGGAAAATGAACTTTTACAGTCTTGGGTCTGGTAAAAAAACCGGACTAGTCCAGTAAAACTTTTTTTTACCGAACTCAAGCTGTAAAAATTAATAAGAAGTTAAAAGCTGACAACTACTAAATTTGTATTTAAATTCGTGCATATTTACTTACAAGGTCATAAAGATAAGCCATAATTACGTCTTCGTTTACGAAATCTACTTTATTCTCACATTTCCATTAAGAAAAGGACAAAAATTGTTTCTCATACCGTTCTGCCGATTTTTTTGGCACTAGCTGCTTAGATTTTGGGAAAATTTCATCAGAAATCAGATTTCCACCATCTTTCTCTATTTCGTCAATTTTACCAAAAATGATTGTAAAGTAACACTTATTTTCAACTGACTTTAATTTTCAACTTGACATAAATAAAAACAGGTGTCTCTCCGGTAGCGTAGTGGTCAGAGTCTCGATTCCTCGCCAGGGAGACATATTTAGGTAGTAGTTATTTAAAATAACGTTCGTGGTGGCACTACCGCGTTGTCTAAAAGGTGCTGTGAAATGCAATATTTGCATGTTTCAGTGCTTGGACAGCGTTGACGGAACTGGGGAAAAATATGGGTTAAACATCGGAAAACCTGGCACTTACGGTACTCTGGTACTTAGGAGTATATATGTATATGTATATGTCTAGTATATAGTATATATGTATATGCAAAATCCTTCGTGAGCTGTCACAAAGATAAAAAAAGGACAGTTGTGTTTCCTGGATATATCAACACAATCTTGAATCTAAATTTAAATTTCATGTCAGTACTTACAATGTTTCCACCAGTAAATACAAATCTTAAAATCCGTTTCCAAAGCAGACAGTGAATTACTTTGCAGATATACGAAGCAGGTTAAAAATACGTTATTATTTCAAAACATAAATTTCGACAGTACAGTATAAAATAAAATTTAAAATTTAAATTTAGTGTTATTGATAAAATAAATTATTATACATTATTTGTTCGAAAAACCTTTACAGTATTCGTTTTAAAATTCCGTAAACATTTCACTCATACTGTAAAAGTTAATTTTCCGGACTTACAACGTATATTTTTATTAAAAAAAAAATCTGTCAAATGGAAAAACTGCAGTGTGTTTAAAAAACACTTTTAGTTTTTTGTCACTTTTAAAGAAAACTTATTTGACACTACTGCACTGTCGTATTATATTACTGTAAAATGTGTTTAAAGGAAACAAATATATTACTTTGAAGGGTAATAATTTTTTTAATGTTATGCAGAACTCAAGATAATACAAAATTATACTTTTTTATAGTATTCATATGTTCAATTTATCTATCGTGTGCGTGTTAACTTTTCCTTGAAAATAAAATAATTCACGGAAGAATATGCTGTTATAGAAAACGAGGAAGTAAATAGCCCCCATTATTAGGTATCAGACAATGAAATTATTTTTTAATGTTAATTATGAATACCAATATTTGCAAGATTCAGAGCCAGAGAAGATTAATATAAAGCTAGCATTATTATAAATATTTATGTGTATAGATACTATATTAAAGAAGTTACCGTATAAATATATTTAACTTTTACTTAGCTGTAATCTGTTATGGTTTCTATGGCAGATATTCTCATAAAAATATGTTTAGAAATCCTATTGTGAAAAATAAAAATCTTCTTTGCAGGCCAGTGATTTTAAATTGCAAATTAATTACTGAAAAGACTACTTAAAATATTAAGGCAATTATCTTTATTTACATTTTCAATTCCACACACAGTAATTTACAATTAATATTAAATCCAATTATATATCATAATAACTCAAACAGAAATACAGGGTGTTATGCAAATATTTTTATATATTGAAACCCAGAAAATCTTGCGTAAAAACAAAATTGAATAAAAATGAATAAGTAAGACAGTTAACACTAAAATTGTAAATCGAAACACCATACTTGCCTATGGGCGACTTGGCTCGCCCTTTTAATCCCGATTATTTTATTTTGTCAGTAGTAATTTCACAAAAATACAAACAATTTATCGGTGAAAGATACAATAAACACATTACGAGTAATTTGTAAACTATAGCTCCAGTTTATTTTCGCAAAAAGGATTGAATTACAAACAACTGTACGTTTATTATTTTGGTAACAAAAATACAAAATGTTTTTTTTTGGAGCACCTATAATTTTAACAGCAAGTTTTTTTTAAATAAATTCCACATAATTGTTTTTATTCGCGCGCCAGCGCCATTCTCTATGTATTTTCAAATACTCATATCACCGATCAGCAGTCTTGCCGCACTCTTGTTGGTCCATACACCTTCGTAAATGTAGTCAGGAAACCAAATAAAATGAAAAATACGAAAGTAAAAAGAAAAATAAAATATGCTTTACGTTTCAAGGTAGTAAGCAAAAAAAATGCCTTATTGCAAAAATAACAAATTTTACAACTCGGAACCAAATTAAAATAAACAATTGCAACTTTTTTTGCTAAGATGTTTAAATAAAACGTATTTAAAAATAAACTTTTCTTAAATTTATAACTGCAGCAAATTTCTTTTTAAACAAGTTAATTTTATGCGAATCATATGTGCACTGTTTAAGTGAAAATTTTAAACCCGTTACTTTGAGCCAATTAGACAATTTTATTTTTAATAAAATTTGTTTCCTTTTTCCTAGATAGGCGAACAAAATTAATAAGTTTTTTTTCACAGTTCGACAGATTTTTTTTATTATTTTTTAAATATATTTTGTGTGTAATATTTCTTTACCGAATTTCCCGCATCCTTGAATTAAAGTCCAGAAATTTTTCCTCGGTCACGCTTTTCTCTAGAAAATTTTCTTTCGTCTGCGACGAAAAAGTTTAAAAAAATATTTTTTTGAAAAAATTTCTAAAAATAACTTAAGCACTGGAGAGATTATAAGTGAAAATATTGTCTAATTAAAAGCAATCAAATGTAATTTTTAATTGTCTGAAAACTGGAAAATATTATCCCAACAAAAACAGTATGTAAAACAAGAGCCAAGAGCCTATCCAAAAATCTTGGCCTACTAAGAATTAAAGTTAGACCAAGTTCTGTCCATAAATTTTTTCCACTTTTTTTAACTGATGTGTCTGTATTATTAAATGTTCTTTTTTAATAATACGGACAGTTGTTTTAATAATACAGATAAATGAGTAAAAAACTTTCAAAGTCAGAAAAAAAAACAAATTTGGAATTAATTTCTAAAATTTAGTTTAAGAGGCCGGGATTTTTAAAATTTGGCCTTATTTTAAAGAATGTTTTTGCTGGATCTTTCCCCTTCGATTTTTAAACCTACTTCAACCAAATTTTTAAGTTTCTACTTTTTAAACAGCCTTTAACTTTGGGAATGGTTAAAGTGTAGAAAAACATTTTCAAAAAACCAAATATTCGGAAACCTTTACCCAACTTTCTCAAGGTAATTAGAATCCTTATATTTTTTGAAACCAAATCCTAATTTTTTTTATTAAGATAAAAAGTAGATAAGGAAAAAAGGCTAAACATTTTTTTTAACTTGTGGCATACCTTTGAAACGGCATTTATGAAAATTTATACCCAAAGCTTTTTAAATATACGTAAAAACCCATACTGAACCAATGATTCAAAAAAGTGATTTACATGAACAACTAAGATATATTAACATTCTGTAATGTGATGGTCAGGGCTTCATAATGAAATCCATGCGCTTACGTTCTTTAAATACCATAACATCCATTATAAGAATTAATGATTTATAAAATATTACCATGTATTACGTTACCTGTTTAGATATGGGTGTTGCATGAACTATGGGAGGAATGTTTACGATGCAGTAATAATCATTTGTTGCTTAACTCTTGTTTGCTGAATAATGTAAGAATCTTAAAGCAATAATAATAAATAGAAATAATAATAAAGTTTATAAAATCATTTAGGTTTAAGCGCTTTTATTCAACGGAAGTAAATAATTTGCAACAAGTTGGTGAATAAAATAGTTGCATTTCAGACTCCCAAGCAGATGAAAAGTAGACCCTGAAAATATTTTTGATCGTAGTTCTTATCAAAAAAAATATATTCTTTGTAGTTATTTGACAACTAAAAACAAATAAATAGTGGAAAGAATAAATATTATCATAATGCTATGGACACAAAATTAGGATGAAGAGGTTAGCGTGAAAAGAAATGTAAGACATATGTCTGAGACAACCCTAAAATTTAAATATTATTTATAATTGTTGCAGAATTAGGTAAAAAAGAATGTTTACAAATTTCTTTTTTGTGTAGGGAATGGTTACATGGCACCTATGATGAATGTTAGTATTAAGTTTGTTATTCAGAAAATAGTGTGCACTACTTTACACTGTTTTTACGTGAGTGCTTTTATAAAGGGGTATTTTAGGACTAGGTGCATACAAAAAATGTATAATAGTGTAAACTATTTTTAAATAACAAACAGACCTATTAAGTATAAGCATCAGTTTAATAGCAAATTTTATTAAAAAGATGGCGAGGTGGTTTATACCTTGTGCGCTATTGCTTGAACTAATTAATATATTTTAATTAATGCAATATGCCTTATCTTTTTTATAATCTAAATATTAATCCTTATTTTTATTCTGAACTTTTTGCACACTTTGTGTATAATAGATTCTCTAAGCAGGAAGCACAAAAAATTAAGTTAAAAGTATTATTGCTCCACATAATATTTTTTGGTGGAATGATTACTATAATGTCTATGTGTAAAAAACATTTTCAAAATCGTGTAAAACAACTTTTGTTGTAATTTGTTAGCCTTAGGCTCAATATTTTCCAGAATGAACTATTTATAATAAAATTTTATCATTCCTTAACGAACAAAAGCGAAATTATTGTACGTCTGCAAAGTAAACTTGGAGGCGTAAGTCGCTGGTTGCAGATGTAACTTCGATAACCCGTATCTATTACGAAAACATTTTTTTACGTATTGCGGCCGCAAGTTATCTGTAAATTTGCAGATACTTGACAGATACTTCAAATAGTCTGAAAAGCTGTTATGTTACAAAAGTTGACAGCTTTTTAAGTATTCCCACAGATTTAAATAATCTATTTTCTCCTTTAAAAAAGTAAAGAAGAAAATATGGATGTCGGATATCCGAAATATGTCATTAGACGCCTCTGTTTCTTTTTATTATTTCAATAAAAAGTAGTAAAGATAAACTTTATGATTAACTTGGCATTAAAAGTCCACCAGAAAATACACAATGTTATCTTGTCGTCAGGTATTTTTATCAGATTAGGGGATAATTTATAATTGAATATTACTATCTTTCTTTCATGTAAATGCCATTAAAATTTATCATAATTTACTACTCCAGAATAGCCACAACTAACCAACTATGGTAAAACGGATTTTTAAAAGTAAATATAGCGGATTTGCAAATTCTTTTGGGAATAGGTGGGACCTCTTTAACAGAGTTCATTCTGCAAATTCGCCATATTTGCAGATCTGCAAAGTTGCAGCTGCAGATGTGTTGTAATTCCACTGAAAATATTTAAAAGCTTTTCTGCCCCTTTTTTATACAGCCTGCAAAAGCTTGATAAAAGCTTATGTCCCAAGTACCATAAGTTTTTCTTTTGCTCTAAGATATTCCATTAGATTTTATATAAATAAGGCTAAGGCATCCCGAGCAAGGTTTTTAAATGAAATAAATATTTCTATATATTACTTGGAGCAAAAATTTACCATAAAAATAAAAATTGAATAATGATCATCAATACTATTTTGCAGCGTGATGTTTAAACGTTTTTATATAATATTGTTTTTCTTTTGGAGGGAGACCACATGGTCCATGATCATATGCGTATTACGCATAAGCGAAATTTAGCATCATCCGAATGGTATAGACATAACCCGGATGCGTGAGAACAAGTCAACAATTTCTAAATTTTTCATTTTCTTGCGTGCTAACTAGAATGCATGCAAACAATTGGCTTCTTTCAATTACGGCCAGTAAGCAATATTAGTGCCCGTTGTAAACATAACAGACACATAATGTTCAAAGGTAACCCAACTTTTACAATCAGCGCAGAGACAATCACGCACAGAAGTAAAATTAACAAACTTTTATCCGTTGTGACCGTGACGAGACGTTACTTCTGGAAAATGCTATTGAATTGGCTACTAATGATCACTTGATCAACAACAGATCCGTGATTATGGACCATGTGGTTTTACCCTTAATGGGCATGGGCGGTGGGTTTGATAAACACTTCATTTTATTTTACGCAATTATCGCCTTATACAGCGAAATCATTTATAAATCCTTAAACACATAGTCAAGTTTCCACATTTTAATTTTTTCTTTTTATAATAATTAGAGACATCTCGGATAATGTTTATCCGTAATGCCATATATTGCATAGTGGCAAAATGTATGCATTTCCGGCAGTTTAAAGGTTTTATGATTCCCAGCCACATAACCTTATATTTGTTTTTATATCAGCTCAATTAGGTTTAGTTTACAAAGAATCTGTGGGATTTAGTCATCTCATCAACCATTTTTTTTTAAATTCCAAATAATTGCCTTCTAAACTGTATTCTTTAAATATTTTATGCGCCAAAAAATTGTTCCCTTCACATTTTTTAATTCCTTCCCAAAAAAAGATTACTTAAATCTGCCACAATTTTGTTTTACTTATCTCAGATAGGTTGTCGATCTGTAATAAAAAATATACAATTTTGTTTAATGCTGGAATCTCTTTATTAAAATAAATATACTATAACCTTTTTTTCTAATGTTTTTCTACTTTGGTATCAATTTTTTGAGGCTCTTTCTGTATACTGTTTGGGTGAATTATCAGTTATTATTGATTCGCTAATTCCATATTTATCTTTGTGCATGTTACATACTTTCTTGTCAAGGAAATCTGTTTCCCTTTACTAGGTTTAATAGATTTCTACCAAGATGTTTATGTAGAAGACGAATTCCGCTCTGAATATTTTTTAACAGTATATATCTTCTGTACGTCAGTGCATTGTTTCTCCATTCTCCGCAAGTGTTTCCTTAGATGGCAGAGGCCTGCCAGAAGTCCTACTACTTGTCTTAACTGAGTGCGCTCTAGAAGGAGGATCTCAGATAATAGTTTTGAAAGGGTCAACTAACGTTACCTTCGCATCTTTGACCAGGTGATGCATGCCAAGGGTCCAGATGCTGTTTTTGAGACCATCTGTCTATTGTTGTTTTTATCAGCTGTTTTGATAGTTCGTGAACTGGCTCCGAGCCGTTGAAGATTCTAGATAAATCGGCTTTCCAGGAACCCAGAGGAGTTCAATCCTGTTGTTCCTGGCGGCAAGTTATTTTAGGTCATTCCGGCATTTTATCGTTTTTCTTGATGTAAAACGATCGGAGTTCACGGCTTTTAGGGCAGTTGTATCCCCTTCTTACCCTGCTTTTCCAATGTAAAGCTGTAGGTCGCTCTGGGCTAAGCCCCCCATACAGAAGCATCCACTCTATCATCTGTCTTTGAACCATCGGTATACCGCACCTTTTTAGGGCGCTGGTTAGACACTACATGCTAATCTTTGCAGAAGGCATTTAGTGCACAAACTCATCATGAACATTTTAACACTATATTTTTAACATTTAAATTGAACACATCTTTCTAACATACTGAAGTAAACGTTGATGACATTTTCACAAAAATACAATTAAATAAAATGCTTTAACAGTAAATACAGATTGGTCAATTTAAAGATTAATTACCCTTATTTTTTTTGATACCTACCACCAACCTAACATTACATTCAGAGCTAGGATGGATCCTTTAAAAAAGGAATCGATTTACGAATCCGGATCCTGGTAAAGAAAACGAACCACCAATACGAATCACAATTCCTTTTTTTTATTACATTAAACGTCCATATTAATAAAATTACTAAGTTTTATTTAAAATAAGTTTTATTAAAGGATTTACAAAAGTGCGTCTATGGTATACGAGTAGAATAGTTAAATAACCTATTACTTGATCGTTCTTAGAAGTATCTAAAAATAGCATCTAGGATTAAGATATCTGTACCCTACATCTAGCACGCCATTGCCTGTAGATTTTACTGCTTACTTTCACCCCCTTTCGCCTACATGGAAATTGGAAAATTACGGTGGCGATTGGGGTTGTTAAACTTATCACAGACGGTTTTAGTTCGACCATGAATAAAATAACAACGTGTGTTATTTAGTGTAATTATTTATTAGAGCTACTGTTTATCTGTCAGTAAGTAAAGACTGTCAGTAAGAATGGATTGTGTATTGTTAGTTTGTTGAAAAAAACGCGAATGCTTTGGTAAGTCATTAGGATTTTCTATGAAATGTTTGTATTAATATTTATTAGAACTATTTATTTTAATGACAAGTAATAATTAGGTATGTACTATAATTTTTTTGAGATTTATTTATTTTTTTTGTATTTACTTTTAATAAAATTCTAATTTACAATGTAATTAGGTATTAAAATTATAGAAAAAATTAAATTACCTAAAAGTAGTTTTTATATGCAAACTTGTAAAAAATGAGCGATCAAAAAAAAACACAGTACCCTATTTACAATTTATTTAAATCATCTACTGCCTTTTTTGAGGATATGAAGTTCTCAGAGCACTATTATCATTTAAAAGTTCTACACAATATTTTACATCACATAATGAGGGATATTATTATCTAGAAACCTTCTTACTTCGCAGAAAACACCTCTAATTAGCAGGAAAGTTTTGTACGAAAGCGAAGAAGGGCCATGCTGTATTTTTTTTCTAATTCAGACTTTAAACTCTGAATTCCAACATTAATCTCTGAATTCAGACTTTAATTTCAAAATTCAGACTTTAAATTCTAAATTCGGAAATTAAAATCTGAATTCAGAGTCCTAAGTCTGAATTAGGGAAAAAAACATTACGGGATTTCTGAGTTCAGACTTTAATCTCTAAATTGAATTTAAAGTCCGAATTCACACTTTTTTCAATTCGGTTTTTTAAACTCTTGAATTTAGAGAATTTAAAGTCTGACTTTAGAGAAGCAAAACTTGTACTTGATTGATTTAAAGTTGATATTTCGGTTGGATTTACCATTTATTTTTTAAATGAAACCTGTTTTTATGTACGAAAATAAAATTGAACAATATGTAGTTATCTATAATAGAGACGTTGTAATTTTTAATATAGATTTTAAAATTTAAATTTTTTAAATATTTTTAAATTAATTTCAAAAAGATTTTTTTATTTTTTGAAAAAAGTGGTCAATATGTCTGTCCTGTGTTTGCTTGTTGATTTAAAGATCCTCCCCCCTTGCCCCCCCTATTTTTTACCTAGATGAAAAATTTAATTTTATCAAAATTAACTTCAATTTGCATATACAGGGGCTCCACGGATGGACATCCCAATAGAACAATGGACCAAAAATCTCTGATTCGACAAGTCATTCTTGAAAAAAAGTTCGGGGCATCCGAAAAAAATGTAGTCTACAAGGAGAAATTTGTTTTTTTTATAAGGGACTCAAAAATGAAATAAAATACCATCAAAAATTTAAACTAACTTTATTTATCGTTTTAAATTACAATAGAAAAATAAAAAAATTTTAAACCCTTTTTTATGTTAATAAGAAACGTATTAAACAAAAACATTGCACAACAAAAAAACTATTATTTATTCAAATATTTCCCGTTTTTTCGACGCATTTCAAATTGCCGTCTAAGGGATTTAACTTTTCCCCCTTCCGAGGGAAACATTTTTGACGTAAAATTTTTTAAAATATAAAAATTTAATTTTTTAGTTGTTGAAAATTTTGAAACCCCAAAGGGCGTCTGAAATCTTGAGGTCAGGACCCCTTTTGCGGGCCACTTTAACTGGACCGTACCACCAATCCATGATTTCCAAATTTCTTTGTTAAGCCATTTCCAAAAATTTCGCGCACAATGCGCTGGGCACCCTCTTGTTAAAAAGTATATTTGTCCCCTTCCGTAAGGAGCTCATCTACTTAACGAAAAAAAAAGGGTTTTTAAGATTTCCAGCTGAATTTGCCGTGTACTCGAAACGCCATTTTCCCAAAATACCCAAATCTCAATTTTGGGAAATAACCGTTTTTTGGGAAAAAAAGAAGAGGGAATCACACATGGAAATGCTACAAACCTTTTTTTCGGATGGGTTGGGTGAACTGCTGTTACAGTACCGGGACAAATTGGGGTCCTTTATGACAAAAATAGGTTTTTTTTATTTCCATTCTTAATTTTAAAATGATAAATAAAGTTAAATTTATTCTTTATGGTATTTCATGATTTTTATTTTTTCCCCGAAAAAAATCAAAAATTTTCTTCATTTTTGAGATGCAATTTTTTTTTCAAGAATGACTTTGCCGAAAAACAACCATTTTTTTCTATTGGGATTCATGAGGACATACACAGGGAGTGCCACAGATTTTGATAAATTTTGAAAACCCTGGAATTTTTAATTTTTAAAAAATTATAAAAATTGCGCATTTTTTTTGCCTTTAAAAATTATAAAAATTGTAAAATTTTAAGTTTCCTGATTTTCGAAAAAACCGAAAAATTTTTTTGATTTTTGATTTAATTTTTTTCTGACGTTATTTAAAGAAAATTTGGCAAAAAATGCCATTGGCCCCTTTTTTTAAAAAAAAGGGTTTAAGGTTGTCGCTTGTTTTTCGACCATTATCAACTTTTATTTTTTAAAAATTTTGGCACTCAATTTTTATTGCATTTTGAAGAGTGTAATCCCAATTACAATGATGTATAACACTTAATATTTTTCTGTTAAATAAACATATTTTCCATAAGAGACAATGAGTAAACAAGGAACGCACATCATTTCTTATAGGGGCGTTCCATATTTGTTAATAAATATTAAGTGTTATACTTTGTAATTGGGATTTAAAATTCAAAAAATTAAAAAAAAAAGGGGCCGATTTTAAAAATAAAGTTGATAATGGTTTAACGAAAACGAAACGTCGTACGGAACATCTCTCAACGCTGTTTGGTAGACCTTAAAAAGTGGCCATGAGAAAGTGTCTTTTGTTTTTCCAAATCTCTTTAAATAACGTCAGAAAAAAATTAAATCGAAATCAGCAAATTTCGGTTTTTTTCGAAAATCTCAGGAAGTACTCGGAATTTTACAACTTTTTACTCGGCATGTTGTTAGGCAACTAAATGCGCAATTTTGCCATAATTTAACCGACTTCGTATCTCCTACGGTTTCCGAGGAGATACGAGTGCATTCGAATCTGTGGCACCCTGTATATACAGTATGTCCACGGATAGACATCCCAATAGAACAAATGGACCAAAAATTTTGTTTTTCGACAAAAAGTCATTCTTGATAAAAAAAAATCTGCATCTCGAAAAAATGTAGTCTACGAAGAGAATTTTTGATTTTTTTTATACAGGGTACCCAAAAAATAAAAATCATGAAATACCATCAAGAATAAACTAACTTTATTTATCATTTTAAAGTACAATGGCAAATAAAAAAAACCTATTTGTTGCTTACATAAAGGACCCAAACTACATTTGTCCCCGGTACTGTAACAGCAGTTCATCCAACTTATCCGAAAAAAAGGTTTGTAGCATTTCCATGTATGAATTCCTCTTGCACGTGTTTCCAAAAAAAACGGTCCTATTATCCCAAAATATGGTGTGGAATTTCGTATTTTGGAATAATAGGACCGTTTTTCTTCGAGAACACGTGCAACAGGAATTCATACATGGAAATGCTACAAACCTTTTTTTCGGATAAGTTAGATGAGCTGCCATTACAGTACAGGGGACAAACATACTTTTAACAAGACGGGTGCCCAGCGCATTGTGCACGCGAAGTTACAGAGTGGCTTAACATGAAATTTGGAAATCGATGGATTGGCTGGTACGGTCCAGTTATGTGGCCTGCAAGGAGTCCTGACCTCAAGATTTCAGACGCGTACCTTTGGGGCCGTTTAAAGCAATTAAATTTTCAGCAACACATTAAAAATTATTTTGATATTTTGAAACAGAGTATTTTACAGTCAAATGATTTCCCTCGAGAAGGTGAGAAAAAGTTATGATCACATTAGACGGCAATTTGAAAAATGCGTCGAACACGGGGGAGGCGTATTTGAATAAATAATAGTTTTTTTTTGTTGTGCAATGTTTTTGTTTAATACGTTTCTTATGTAAGCACTGAATAGGATTTAAAACCTTTTTTTATTTGCTATTGTAATTTAAAACGATAAATAAAGTTAGTTTATTCTTGATGGTACTTTATTTCATTTTTGAGTACCCTGTATAAAAAAAAGCAAATTTCTCCTTGTAGACTACATTTCTTCGAGATGCAGAACTTTTTATCAAGAATGACTTTTTGTCGAATTCGAAATTTTTGGTCCATTTGTTCTATTGGGATGTCTATCCGTGGACATACTGTATATGCAAATTGAAGTTAATTTTGATAAAGTTATTTTTCATCTAGAGTAGAAATAGGGGACAGGGAGAGGGATCTTTAAATCAACAAGCAAACACAGAGACAGACATATTGACCACTTTTAATCAAAAATTAAAAAAAAAAAAAATCTTTTGAAATTAATTTAAAAATATTTAAAAAATTACATTTTACATCTATATTACAATATTACAACGTACTCTATTATAGATAACTACATATTAGATAATCTGATTCTATTTACGTACATAAAAAAACAGGTTTCATTTAAAATAAATGGTAAATCCAACGGAAATATCAACTTTAAATCAATCAAAGTATCAAGTATGCTCTCTAAAGTCAGACTTTAGTCTCTAAATTCAGAGTTTAAAATCTGAATTAAGAAATTAAAGTGTGAATTCGGACTTTAAATTCTGAATTTAGAGATTAAAGTCTGAACTCAGAGTCCCGTAATGTTTTCCCTAATTCAGACTTAGGACTCTGAATTCAGATTTTAATTTCCGAATTTAGAATTTAAAGTCTGAATTTTGAAATAAAAGTCTGAATTCACAGATTAATGTTGGAATTCAGAGTTTAAAGTCTGAATTAGAAAAAAAATACAGCATGGCCCTTCTTCGCTTTCGTACAAAACTTTCCTGCTAATTAGAGGTGTTTTCTGCGAAGTAAAAAGCTTTCTAGATAATAATATCCCTCATTATGTGATGTAAAATATTGTGTAGAACTTTTAAATGATAATAGTGCTCTGAGAACTTCATATCCTCAAAAAAGGCAGTAGATGATTTAAATAAATTGTAAATAGGGTACTGTGTTTTTTTTTGATCGCTCATTTTTTACAAGTTTGCATATAAAAACTACTTTTAGGTAATTTAATTTTTTCTATAATTTTAATACCTAATTACATTGTAAATTAGAATTTTATTAAAAGTAAATACAAAAAAAAAAACAAATAAATCTCAAAAAAATTATAGTACATACCTAATTATTGTTATACTTTTTTGTAATTGGGATAATAAAAGGTTCAAAAAAATTAAATAAAAAACCCAGGTCCGTATTTAAAAAAATAAAGTTGATGATGGTCTAACGAAAACAAAACGTCGTACAGAAAATATCTCAACGCTGTTTTGTAGAGCTTAAGAAGTGGCCATGAGAAAGTGTCTTTTGTGTTTCCATATCTCTTTAAATAACGTCAGAAAAAAATAAAAACGAAATCAGCAAATTTCGGTTTTTTTCTGGATATCTTCGGAAGTACTCGGAATTTTACAACTTTCTAATCGGAATGTTGTTAGGCACCTAAATGCGCCACTTTGCCATAATTTAACCGACTTCATATCTCTTACGGTTTTTGAGATCCCCATGCATGCACTCGAATCTGTGGCACTTGTATATATATATATATATATATATATATATATATATATATATATATATATATATATATATATATATATATATATATATATATATATATATATATATATATAATATTAAAGAATAAAATAAATATGTCAAAAAAAAATACGCAAAAAATGATATTTTACATCCCTGTATCTTGGTAATGGTGGAGATTTCGACATTTTTTCACAAAACTTACTATTATTTTTTTTTAATGTAGAATCACTACCTTAAGTTTCCTGAGGTTGTTTCCGGACACCCTGTATTTAGTAGGTTAAGATTGTTTTTGGCTTAAAATTAACAAATATTGAATGAAATATAGGGCTAGCAGGTTAAGAAGTAAATAATATTTTAGTTACAGTAATTCGATAACCGAGGGACAAAAACATAAAATATTTTGAGTAGATTATTAATTTTAGAATTATTAAAAAGAGGAAGACCATATTTGCATACAGTTTAGGATTATATTAATGGCAAGACTAGAAGTATTTATGGTGCGAAATATAATGCATAAGAACATTACAAAATAATTTATATTCTTATTTGCTTTTATATAAGATATCGGGTTGTTTAATTGATTTTTCGTTTATTAAAGAATGTTTTTTTATTTAATGACATTTCATGTAGATCTGTCAATTTAAAACAATTAGGCTGTTCAAAGTTGAAAAAAAAATAAATATTGTAAAGTGTTTTAAACCAGCTAATAATCAAATCATGTTTTATTTTTTAATTTGCTTGACCCTACCGGATTACAAAGTTTTTCCATACGGAGGCGCACCACAAATCTAAAAAATTTGGTATTTCTCGAAAGTTGCCTCCTCCCGATTTTAAAATTTGGTTTTTTTGGGGGGATTTTTACCTGAAAAAATATTTTTCGTCAACTTTTCATTTCGAGATTTATCATAAAAAAGTTGAAACCTCCCATTTTTACTATATTCTTCCTTTTTTTGTAAAATTCTTGATTTTTACAAAAATGGCACACAATTTTTATAAACCCTTTTAAACCTTGTTTTTTTTATTTATTATAAAATTTTTTCCATTAAATTGCGAACTTTTGGGTTCAAAGGCAGCAGACATATTTGCTTACAAAATAACTAGGTTCCCATGTTGACCACGTTGGGGTGTGTGAAAGTGGATGTTTGCAATTAAATGGAAAAAAGGTGTAAAAAAATAAAAAAAAATTAAAAGATGTTTGTGAAATATTGGTGCTAATGTAGTGTAAAAATCAAAACTGTGCAAAAAGAAGGAGAAAAAAAGTGTAAATAGGGAGTGGATTTTCAACTTTGATGATAAATATCTTGGAAACGAAACGTTGCCGAAAAAATATTATTTAGATTCGTAATTAGCGCCCCAAAAAACCCCGTTCCAAATTTGGTTAAAATCGGAGAGGGGCAACTTTCGAAACAATTACCGTAAATTTTTTTCGACGTTTTTTTTTTCCCAGAATTTTTATTAAATACGATAAATAATTAAATAAAATCATTTAAATTTTTGGTGATAAATACACTAAACTATCATACAATTTTTACAATTTTTAAAAACAGTCGTTTTTTTTTTATTTTTTAAAAATAGAAAACTAATAGAAATATCAACCATTTAAACAGAAGGCTGTAAAGGTCCCATCTACTCTTTCCATATTAAAGCAAATGATATACAAAAATTTACACAATTAAACGCGGTAAAGAAAATTAAAAATTATATTAAAAATTTTAAATATTCTGTAAAAATTTTCCTTAAAAACCAAAAATGTTGAAAAAAAAAATCAAAAAAACAGTGAAAGTGTATTAAGTTTAAATTTGACTTTTTGTTAACTTTATACATGGTTACAATTATTTATTATGTTCGGACCTAACCGTATTATTCATTGCGCAAACTCAGCGGGTTTTTTCCCAACCCCACTTTTTCCCCAAGGTGGATAAGATTTTCTACAGCACTGGGCTTTCCTAAATTTTTAAACTTTCTTAAGAACACCAAAAGAAGGCAGAAATTTTTTCTAAACCATAAACCATTTTCCCTAAAATTCTATTTTATTAATTTCACCTATTTTTACATAATTGTTAAAAAATATAGATATAAGGATATGCAGATACGTGGTCACAAACCTGGGGGTTTTAGGATTAAATCTATGAGACTACAGTGTCTTTGTAGTCGTCTGCAAGAATTTACCCATACTTTTTTTGTAGAAAACCCATTTTTTTTTTTTCGGCGGCTGGAGCACCTGATTTTTTTTTAAATTTTTGTATTTTATGCATTTTATTTTTTTCTATATAAAAAAAATGTTTTTATTATTAAAAAAACTTATTCTTAACTAACCATCACTAACACACAACACACAATGAACAAGTACATACTTAAAATTGGGGCGTTTTTGATATGGCACGCGTCTCTAGTAGGTGCATGCTCGAAAATAGTTTATTAAACCGAATTAATTTAAGATTAAATAAATTTAAGTGGACTTTGGGTTTTTTTAAAAAAAAGGGAAAAAAAAAAGAATTTTTTATCACGCCACCAGGTAGGTCTCTTTTTAATTTTTTTTGTTGGGGGGACTCTGACGGCTCCGAAAATTAAGGGGAAACTCCCTTTAAAAAATATATTAAAATTCCCCCTTTTTTTTTTTAAAATACACAAAAAAATTCATGGGTCGAACAGCAAACTGATTAATTTCTATCTGCCTGGGGCCTGGTTTTTTCTTTTAAAGGGGAATAGCACCGCTTTATTCTGAAGATATAAGAAAACGTGGTAAAATAATTTATTTCACATGTAAATATATTAAAAGAGTAAAGTTTTTTTAAGAGAAAAAAAATGGCAACCCGTGGGTTTGATTTTTTGAAGCCGCCAAATTTTTTTTGTAAATTTTGTTTATTTATAAAACTATTTATTTTTTTACTAAATCAAACAAGGGTGCTCTTTTTTTTTAGGACTAATTTACACCAATTTTAAATTTTTTTTTTGTTTAGCTTAACAATTTTTTTTTTGCTTAAAAAAAATTTTCCAAAAATTATCCCCTTTTACTTTAGACGGCAAGATCAACCAAAAATTTTAATCTTATGTGCGTTACTTTAGAGACCCCCCAAATGGATATGCCTATTACACAATCTACAACATCTTTTAACAACCCAGATTTTTTTTTTAATCCAGAAGATAATTCTTTATTTCTGCCCTTTTAAACCCCTTTTTGAAACCCCCCAAAAAACAGCTTGGAGGATTTTTTTCCATGACTGAGGACCAGTTTCTTCCATAACCTTAAATATAGTAATTGTTTCAAAGAAGAACCAGTGGCAAGAAGTGTCCCTTCTTTTTTTTTGACAAATTGAAGAAATTTCCATGGTTTTTCCCAAAAGGAAAAGCCCAAATATTTTTTTTTTTTGTAGTGACCAATACTCTGTATTTTTTAATAATAAATTTTTTATTGAGTTTATTTTTTTTAAGAGATAAACGAAATTTTTTTAAAAAAAATTTAAAATTTAAAAAAAAAAAAAAATTAAAAAATTTAAAAGTTAAAAATTTTTAAAAAAAAAAAATTTTTTTAAAAACCCTTTTTAAATTTTATTAAAAAACCCTCAGTACTGGGGACCACAATACCAAAAAAATAAACTTTATTATCCATCATTTGGGTCATGATTAAAGTTAATAAAAAAATAATAATGACCCATAATCCTTGCAACTTGCCAAGTAAGAAGTATAACTGGTCCCATTTATAATTTTGCATGGCTTTTAGTATTCTGATTAGGATAGTAAATTTTTTTAAGATCTGGGACTTTTTTTAAGAAAAGGGGAAAAAACGTTAATAACCTAATTACAACTTAATTTTTTTTTAACAGGTAATACTTATGAATCCCAAAACATCTCCCCCGGTTTGTCATTCATTATTTTTTTCAATTTTGTCTTTTTTTGAAAAAATTTTTTCTATCACCAGGTATAGCAACCTATTACGCTACTTTCATATGAGTATGAGTTTTTAATGTAGAAGCTTACCCAAAAAAAATTTTTTTTTTTAAGTGCCTCCTGGTAATAAAAAAAAAGTTTCACTGCTTGTAGTGTAGTGTCACCCCCAAATTTAACTATAATAAATAGATTTTAATCAAAATTGTAACTTCTTTAATTTTTTTAACCTAACTCAAAAAAAAATTGTAAAGATTTTTTCCCGGGAAATTTCCTTTTTTTAATTTAATAATTCTTTTTAAATTCAATGAAAATTAAAAAAAAATATATACTATATGACTTATTACCTTTTCACTAGGTATGATCCCAAGTGTTATGCTAAATCCAATTTTTTATTTTTCATGGCCCAGGAACTACAAAAAAAAGGGTCGAAAATATTTTGTCTAATTTAGACAACAATATATTTTTTAAAAACTTATTTCGTACATATTCATCATTTTTATAAATACAACCTAGGGGTTTAAGCGAAATGTTTTCTTTATGTAGTAGATTATGTGTTTAAAAAAAATTTCCCAAAGCCTTATAACATTTGTTTCAGTAATCTTCTAATTTATGAATTCTATTCATGGGGTAAATTCGGGGAAACCGGTTCCATGACTTTATTTCCACATGGTTCAATAAAAATTGTTTCCTATGTTGTATGGAGGGTAAAAAGATAAAAAAAACAACCATCTCTTATAGCTGTTTGGGTCAAAAAAAAGGGGGGGATGGCGTGAACCAATGAGAAAAAAAGGCCCCTTACTGCAATATATAATATAAAGGAAGTTTAAAAAAAGGGCCCCTGGAAAAAAGAACGCTATTTTTTTAATTTCTGCAATTTAGGGGCCATTTTTGTAACACATAGATGGTAATCCTGGTCTTTAAAAAACCATGCTATTTTCAACAATTCATTCATTCATTCACTAATTTTTGCGATGGTTTTTTGAGCTTTTGGAACCCGGGGTTTTAAATTAAAAAAAAATTTGTTTTTAAAAAAATTGATGCTATTAGCCGTTACATGTGGAATTGCATCATGAATTTGTTTTTTTCGTAAATAAAATTTTTTTAGTAATTTTTCATTGGGGCGGTTCAAAAGCTCAAATATTTTGGTATAGTTTTATCTTTTAAAAAATAATCAACCACAAAATTGCTTTTGCATCCGCAACTGATAGTAACACCTTCTTGACTGATTTCTGGACACCAACTTGCTTAGAAGCAGACGTTAACGCACGGTTTTTTAAACCCCTCTAACTTATTATTTGATTAAAGATTATCGTGGGGAACTCAAGTTTCTATAGTGAAGAAATGATGCACAAATTTTTTTTTTTTTTAAACATTGTAAATGTTACTAAGAAAGTAGTTTTAAATGTGTTTTCGTTTAGTTGTTAGAAATGGGAATTCTGCATAGAGTTTTAAAAAATACAGCGAAAATTTGCTTACATTGCCCATGACATGCCTAGAGTTTTTTTTAAACCTTTGTTTCATCGACAAATTTTCAAAACCAAAGCCATATTTCTGCTACGATTTCTAGCGTTGATGCATTTTTTTTCGCCTTTTGTTGATCGTCTTCAAAACGACCACGCCCATTTAATTCAGCAAACCATATTTCTACTATTCTAATAGATGCCCAGAGAGGGGTTTGGGAAATTTTTATTTTTTTAATTAAAAAGTGAGACATCATACCCCACCAAATTTATACCAGATGCTCTATTGGCCTTAAGGGAGACACTTTGGAAAAAAAAAATTTTATTTTAGATTTTGCGAAAAAAGTTGTTTTTTTTTTTCCCCTCCTCCTTCCCCCACCATAGAAAATCTAATTTTTAAAATCGAATCCTTTATTTGTATTTTTTTTTGAATTTGAATTATGTATTTTTAAAAATTAAAAAAGTTGTAGGTTTCGCCAAAATGAATCAACTTAGGAAGTTTTAGAAGAGTATTATTTATTTCAAAATTTAAAGCCGGGACCGGTGCCTAGTACTTAGTGTTAAGGTTTTTTATAAGCCTTTATTGGCTGTCTTGAAGATTAAAAATATTAGAATAGATTGGTAGTCCAGAAAACGAAGCAAAAAAATGCAAAACCAAGCTATTTTTCCAAAATGCATAGATTTGCATGTAAATTTGGAATTAAGCTTACTTTAGCCTCCTCTATAAAATCTATATTATGCAGATGGGCGCTCTTTATTTTTTAGGGGTGAAAACCTATAAAACTATACATTAGAGCTTAAGTTGAGTAAAATTTGATTGAAATAAGTTGAAAAAGTAGTATTTTGTTTCTTTCAAACATTATTTAAAATATTTCAGCCCCTAAAAATCAAGCCCTATTATGATCTAAAAAAAAAATTACTCTAAAAAATTAATATATTATCACAGTGTTTTGCATGAAAATTTGGGTTTAAGCTTAACTTACTTAACTCTTCAAAATCTTTATTATGCTGAGGGTCACTTTTTTATTTTTTAGAAGTGAAAACTGCAAAAACCTTTAAAACTTTTATTTTAAAGCTTAAGTTACACCAAATTAGGCTCATATAAATTGAAAAATAAGTATTTGTTTCTTTAAAACATTACTTAATATATTTCAACCCTTGAAAATCAACCCTTACGATGATTTAATAACAAAAATGTATTCTCCATAAAAATTAACATATTGCCACAGAGATGTAATTAAAAAATGTGACTTCTCAAAAGTATTACTAATTTAATTTTGTAATTTTTTAACCTTAAACATTTACCCCTTACGGGGAATTGCACCGTTGGGTTTTTTCTGTTTTTTTTAACTGGGGAGTTTTGAATGTGACTATTGTCATAATATTTGGCACCGTCTCAATGCAACTTAGGTTAAGAAGGGCTTAAAACTGCTTAAACCACAGTGGTGCAAACCGCCGACAGTATTACAATGTAAAAAATAGTACAAAACCGCTGAAACAAGGTAGTGCTCGTCTATACATACGCGTTTTAAACGTTCAGGATCTTCCTTAATTTCCATCATACAGTAAATTAGAAACGCAAAATATATGTAATTTAAAAAGCTACAATTTGATACCTTAGTATTTTTACGTATCTCCTTTAGTTTTCAAGTTATTTTCAAGAAAAGATCATTTTTTATTAAAATTCTAGAAGTTGATTTTTACTTGGTTGGTAAAGGTTTTAAATGTATTCGTAATACATAGATAAATAATACATATAAAAACCTTATTTTAATCATAACTCATTCAACTTTTATAATACATACCTTTCTTTGGAAAAAAGAAAGGTCTTTGCAAATGCTTCAAAAAAGTTATTATTGGTTTTTCTCGAAAAGTACGTCGTTTTTGCGTTATTTGCCTTTGAAACTCAGAAATTTTGTGTTTGATAAATAACAGCTAACCTTTAACAAACCACAACTTTTGGGGTTGGTCCAAGCAATTACAAAAAAAAAAAATTTTATTCATTTTTTTTTAAGTACAATTTTGTTATTTAAAGTTTTTTTGTTAAAATGCATACTTACCGAGTTATTTGCAAAAAATCGATTAAAAATGTTGATTTTATCGACGAAAAACTCCGACTTTCGATCGCAAATAACTTCCAAAAGTAAAATATTTTCTGCTTAGAAACCATTTTTCTATCAATTCCTGTGGTCAAAATATAAAAGAAATTTCCATCTCCGAGATGTTTTGGCAACCACACCTAAGGTAAAGGCGCCCTTTGGCATGATATAGATTTTGTTCCTTGAAATATTTCCTACATACCTACTGTCAAAATTTCAAGTCATTCTATGCATTTTGAAAAAATTGCTTGGCAAAATGGTTCGTTTCCTGGACTATGGGTAGTATAATTAACAATCAATCACGTTCAGAAAAAATTACCATAACATTAAATAAATAGAGTTAAGTTTCTGCTATCACGTAGTCATTGACAATGAGTACGCCTAAAAAGTTATTGCAGGTTTGAAATAATAATGTAAATTATGTTGCAAAATATTTCTGAGGTCATAATTTTTATTTATGATTTAACCTAGCTAATAACTATTTTTTTTTACAAGTGTAAGGTGTATAACAGGGTCAGGAAGTAAGTTAGTAATAAAACATAAATAATTTTATACCTAATTCACCGACTTATCTTAAAATGGGTGCGCCTGTTGCAAAAAAAATGCCGAATGAGGGGTTACCATTTTTTAGTAGAGGGCTTGGCTCTTTTAAGCTATTTTAGTAAACGAATCATGACTTAAATATAAAAAAATAGCTATTTAGATTATATTTTACTTTGTTTGTATGAGTAAAGGTTCTAAGAAATATTTGGTTACCAACAGATAAAACTCTTAACTTGCTTGTCATGAAACAATTAAGACAAATATTTTAAATTACCTGGTAAAAACTTTATAAACCTTAAAATTTACATTTTTACTTACATTTTTTCCTGAAATTTAAGAAAAGTTTTATTTAACGTTTGATTATAATCAACTTAAATTAAAAATGTGTATTTTCATTTTATTTGAAATATGTGTTTTTCCCTAATTTGTAAATAAAAACATATTCTTTTTAGTTGCTAAGGAAAGTTTTTTTAATTTATATTTTAATACTAGATAGTAAAATATATTTTACTTAAATAAAAAAGGATATTTAAATTTAATAAGATGCGATGTATAGTTAAAATTAATATTTGTTGTATAAAAAAAGCTTATATTTACCTCGGCGTCGTGACGGTATAGAAGAGCAAATCGATTGACGAGTCATTAAAAAGAAAATCCCTATTTTTTGTTTTTTGTACCAGTTTGTGTATTCTACTTGTTTCTAAAAAGTCCCCAAAAGGGCCAGTGATGATCGCGTTGTTAAAAGGTTGTTAAAAAAAATTTTTTTGGAAGTTTAACAAAATGTCAGATTTTGACAGGTTGCCTACTAAAATAATTGAGTAACACTGACAATGACGTTTTGTTAAACATTCTAAACCGTTGTTAACTTTTAACAATTAAGTCCATTGCCAAATTTAACAACGCGATCATCACTCGGTCGTTAGTGTTGCTCAAAATCGGTCTGTGTTTTGCAGTCCAAGGCCACCTAATTGTAGCAAGACTGAGACCAAGATTGATCCTGCAAGATTTGAGCAAGACGAGACTGATGAGCCTGCAGAACTCTTGCGTCTTGCAGTTAAGTCAAGCGGAGATTTGGGCAGTTACTGAGCATTTGGCTTCTATAGAGATAATGATGAAAATGTCCTATTGTCGCTACAAAACCACGATTCCTTTTATTTAGCGGGTCTACACCGGTTCGCGAATCGCAGCTGGAAACTTTGGCCGAGATTTGCGTCGGATCTCAAAACTGCAAAGAGCAGTACCTAATATTTTTTTCTTTTTTAATTTTGAGCTATAAGGTTGAGAAATTTATTTAAATTATGGTTTAATTTTTAACATATGATTTTGAGATGAGATAACTTTTATGTTAATCAGACGCGCTCATGGAAAAACAAGGAGCCTTAAACCAAACATGGTTTATTGGTTATTTACCATGATGGTAAGGCCAATGATAACATACGCATCACTGGTATGGTGGGCAAAAATGCGACAAAGAAATGCTGTTACAGAACTGGCCAAGGTAAAGAGGCTTGCTTGCTTAGCTATAACAGATGCAATTAAAACAATTCCAGCAGCATGGAGTGTCTCTTAGATCTCTCACCACTTAACATCATAGGGACGGGAGAGGCAAGAATGGACTACTTTCGACTGCAACAAAAACCAACTGGTGTCTACGCTAGTTTGGGACACAACAACATAAAAAGTCAGGTTGGCGGTAACATCCTGGGCGAGAGAACAGACCAGATGATTCCCCAATACTCATTCAACAAAAACTTCAAGGTAAAAATTGCAGATCGAAGTGAGTGGCAGCAACCCGATCACACAGTTCTATATTTCAAACAGAAATATATGCCTTACTGCACTGTGCAAAAGAAAATAAGATAAGGGCTTATAAAAACAAGCGGATCTGCATAATAACAGATAGCCAGGCGTCTCAGGGGCACTTGTAAACCCTGAGGTAACGTCCTTTTTTACGGGCCCCCAAAAAGAACTGTAAGTCCTAAGAGACCGCTACAGGGTAACTCTTCTGTGAGTACCAGGACATTCGGGGATAGAAGGCAACGAAAAAGTGGATGAGC